>JBCAUG010323397.1:0-17269 GCA_038406175.1 Haplosyllis leylae | reverse complement strand
ACTCTTTGGTACTTTACATGTGTATTTTGGAAGTAGATTTATTTTGCACTACACTACACTGCACGCTATTCATAATTTATGTCAAATGGCGCCATCACTGAAATTAAATACGAACTATTTAAATTCTTTTAATTTCCTCAACTGTCCTCGATCAAAAAATAGAAATAATGAGCAGAACCCTTTCATTCCAGAATATGGTTGGAAGTATGGTTGTAAGTTTCTTTTGGGAGTGTGATGGTCTTGATTGCCGATTCCTGATGATCCGTTGTAGGGTTGGTACGTACCTGTGATATCAATGTCGAGATTAGTTCTCCCTGTGATGTTCCAGTCCATTAGTGTCTCTATCTGGTTGGATTTCAAATCTATGTACTCCAGGTTTGATGACTGAGATAGTGATTTCAATGGAAAGCTGGTCAACTCATTTGATCCCAGATTCAATGTCTTCAAATCATTCATGGATCTCAATATTTCATTGTCTATAGATTTAATCCTGTTGTTTGCAGCTTCAAGTATTATTAATGATAGTACTTCAGAATAATTGGGTCCACTACCCAATAATTTTTTAACATCAATTGCCATTAAGCTGTTATTATTCAAATACAGTTCTAGGAGGTTAGCATTCGTGGCAAGGTTCGGCATTTCTGTTAATCCCAATTTGTTGAGATTCAATATCTGTAACTTTGGTAAATTCTCGAACAGGTCCTGCTCAACTGGAACGAGAAAGAGATTATTACATTTCTGCTAAATGATATAATTGAATGGTCTGCAAAGTTAATGGGAACAAAATTGAATTCTATATTAAATTTTTTAATATCTGAAATGTTATTACCTGTGCATGTATTATCCTCCAGAACCAGCTCTCGGAGGTCAGACAGAGTGTTGCCATCTGAGAACGACTGCGACTGTAATGACGAAATTTTGGTGGAACGTAGATCAAGAATTTGAAGACTTCCGACAAGCTCAAACACAGGTGGTGTTGTACCTAAGTTTCCACAGCCTAAAAATATCAAGGGAATTATGTACTAAATTCCGCTTTCGCTGACAACATTTGTGATCAAAATATCCATTTTAGGCTTATACTTAGATAATAAACCTGTTTTATTATCACATTCATAATTTAATTGTTAAAAACTTTTCACTTACACAAATTTAAATATTTCAATGTATTGAATTGTTTGAGCAAAGCATTTGGCACACTGGTAAATTTGTTGTGACTTAGATCTAGTCGTTCTATTTTATTGTCCATTGGAATGTCAATAGTATCTTGTAAATTAGATATGTCGTTCTTCTGCAAGTAAAGTTCTCTTAGCTCTACTAAATCTGTCAAAACTGGCAAATTAGCAATGGCGTTGTTTTGCAAGAAAAGCCTCTGCAGAGAGACCAGACCTCTGAAGGCTTCATCCTCTGAAAAGAAAAACAAATACAGCTTGCTTTACTACTTTTGAAATAATGAATTTTGTTACCAGAATTAGTCAATTACATGCACTAGTAACTATATCTTAAACAAACTTCACTGCTTTTGAATGGAAAATTAGGATAATAATTTGAAGTAAATTATGTTCACTCTACTTACCAATTGTGACTATTCCGTTTCCAATTAAGTACAAATTTTGAAGTTGATTAAGAACAGAAAAATCTCCATTATGCAATGTTCTGATTTGGTTGTACGATAAATCCACGAGTACAGAATTAGGTGGAATAGTTGCCTCAGACACGGACTGTAAATTTGCACCTGATTCTCTGAATTCTTGAGCAGAAATTAATTTCGCAGATTGATTCCATATAAAAAATACTGACAACAGTGAAAAACGACTCAACACTTTCAATTGTGGTAAAAACATTTTAAAGTCCTTTTTGATGAAGTTTTCTTCAAATTTGTAGAGGTGTGGCACTCTTTAACCTAACTATGCTGGTCTACAGTAACGAAGACAAGCTCCTGAACCGTGACGAAAGGTATACACTCAATGCATGAATAGCACAATTCATCCATGTATAACTTAGATGTATGTTCGCAGATTAAGTCTACCTAGGTAAGGTGATGACCTCCTGGTTCTAAAGTTCTCCTTAAATAGAACTAGGTTTGCTTTGCTCCAATTAATTTTGCTTGACCAATACAAATATAATCTCACGAACTCATTTATTTATCTACCGACTCTCTTTTAAATCAAATGTAAATCACCGGTGTGGACAATCTGGTAAAATGTGCCAGTTGAGCAAAATTATTCTCCGTGCAACTACTGTGTCATCAATTCTTTACTTTACCAATAAAAAAGTGTCACATGAACCGCCTTCGAAAAGTATTATTTTATTCGGCAACATCGTTCTATTTATTGAGGTGCATTCTGAGCGGCTTTTAACTCACACGAATTTTCTTAAATTATTCAGAGCGTAGCGAGAGCGCCTTTAGTTTACCCCACAGACATCATAAAGATCAATTGAACGCCAGCAGTCAATTTTGATGTCACATATGAAAGTCCCGTATCAAAATTGGTCGAAGACATATTTTACGAACATTTTGAGGATTTCTGATGACCATCAAAATTGATGTCATTATGTGTGATACATTGTGTAAAGTGTTTTTGTGAACCTCCTCCATAGTCAAGTTTTTTGATTTTTTGATACATGACATATCCATGGTAATACGACTAGAGTCAAATGCCTTTCACTTGGTAGCAGATGTATATATTCAGTGAATTTAATAGATACATTCATTGAATATGTAAAGGTAGGAAAATATTTACCCAGGGGATACTGATGGTGAATTTCTTGTACATATTTTTGCCCAAAAAGTGGTAACATTGTGTGGGATTAATTGATTTGATAAAATTTTTTAAAAATGGTAAAATTTTTCTGAAAAATAATCTGTGGACTCCAAAATGAATGATTTGTGGAAGTTGTAAGATTTATCATGATCATATCAAAATTTGAGGTTGCATCACATTTTCCACATTTCTGAAGCGAATTGCCATTTCTAGGTACCTTATAGTGGTGTAAGCACATAATACTAGATTAGAGGATATTCTAAGCTTCAATTGAGGAGTATAACATTTAAATCAGTTAAGAGCTGGCTTCAGAAATTAGCAAAGAGTGACAAAACCATGAAAATATATTAGCCATGCTAATTTTGAAAACTTCACCAAATCACTCAAAATTACTCACTTTAGAATCTAGGAATTCATCCAATTTCACCATTTTTCAAAAATAATTAAAATCAGCTGATCCCACACACCATCACCCAAAGAAATTTGCTCTGGTAGAACATGTAAATATCTTCATATTTACACATTGAATATGCTTAGACCATGTTCAGCTTAACCTCTCATATCATTTGGACCTCCCAACCCATTCACAATACTCAAATCAGACCATAATAAAAAAATTGTCAATTCATCAGAGAAGCATCAATTGCAAATTTTCTTGAATGTGACATTAGTAGTCTGATGTGTCCTCCACAAATCACTGTGTCATAAAGGTATGCCTCATCTACCAACCCAAAAGAGGAAAATTATTCAAATGACTATAGCTCAGACAGCAGACCTAAAAAGTGTTTTTAATTCCTCAGCAATAGAACACATTTTACACCTTTATGTCAACTTGTGGCTCAAAATTCCAAATACCCTTCATTTATAAAATTTCTGAATTTAAAAATCAGCTCTCAATGGCCCAGCAAATGGCCAATTGGTCGTATGTTCAAAAATCTAAAATAGGATTTCTAGATACAACAATGATCATGAAAGGTACAAATCTATTTATTAAAATTATTACCGTCTGCATACAAAGTACGACAGGAGGTTATGTTTTTACAGGTGTCTGTCTCTTAACATGGGGAGGAAGTACCCAGTCTCTGGTCCCTAATCCTTTCCCAGTGGGAGGGGAAGGGGAGGGGAGATGGGTACCCCAGTCAGGACCAGGACAGGCTGTTTACTGATGTCTATGATTTACTCCCTTCACTCGAAAATACGCCCCCTTAAATAGAAGACACTCAGACTTTACGTTTGTTGGCCAACTGTGACGGTTTGCTGGGGAAGTCACTTGCTAATAAACCAAAAACAATAAAATTAAAATATTATATGTATTTCTAATCAACTATTTTGTTCTCTTTCAACGCGGTCTTTCAAAATGTTTTCAAGAGCTTTCTTTTCAGAGTTACTGAAATGTCCATTCAACTGCTTTGTTTTGTGTTCCTTTGCTTTCTTTTGTTTCCGCTTGACATTGTAAGCTGTTTTACTTGATTCCATTTATTTTGATGAAATATATTTGAAGCATTAAAGAAAAATTTTGAACAGAATATATTATTCCAAAACCACAACTGAAACATAATTAAACAATAAAATACTGAACATATTATTTAAATACCTAGATTAATTTGTCAAAATATGACACGAACCAAACAATTTTGAAAAAGTCTTGACTGGAAGACACTAGAGAAATGAGTCAAAAGGCTGGTGTGTTACACTTCCTCAAACAATCGAAATCTGTGTTCGATTAACTTCAGCAAATTCCGCTTTTTTCGAGACGATCAGAAAGTTCTGACCAACTCTTTACAATGGCGGTAATGAAAAATTACACAAATAACCAGACACCTATCAGAAAATAATCCTCCACAATTAAAGGCTCACACCCTTTGTTACAGCAAGTAGATTTTGCCACAATTAAAGGCTCACACCCTTTGTTACAGCAAGTAGATTTTGCCACAGAGCTTACAGAAAAAGTGCATTGGAATAATTCAAATGCCGCTCGGATATCCTTATTATAAAATGTAATTCTTTTTTGTTATTTGTGATTGCTTCAAAATGTAAATTCTGATTGACACCCTTTCTGATCTCCTCCAAAAAATAGAAATTCCATGAGGTTCTATCAGAGTGAGATAGCACCAAATATATCCACATAATATTGACCTAAAATATATGAAATACTTAATGAAAAAATGTTTGCAATGTTCTGTCCGATTTACATCTAAGCTTTTGTAGAATGCAGTTATTCGTATTGCATTTCCATTTGTGTTAAACAAGTGCCAAATAAGTTCATTGACAGACAGTTTAAACCTAATTGCCTGCTTAATAGACACAACAGATACTATCGGGGAAGATGATAGGATTAGGCCAAATTCACAACGTTTGCACTTAAAATTGTTCTGTTTAACAATTAAGTCCGAGCAACGAAGCATTGTGACGGGCTTCTTGTATCAGAAAATGTATGCATTGGAGCGGACACAGTTGTAATCAGAATGGTTGCCCCATTAGCAGTTAAATATTTTGTTGCTAGGATTTCTTGAACCCCAGCCTGGAGTATATCGTTTATTTCTGAAATCAGTCTCACCCTGTGAACCACATGTGACCGAAGTAAGTTTAAGACACTTTTAAAAATTAAAAGATGTAACCTGCGAGTTACAGATACATAGTTCAAATGGTGTCTCGTGACGTTGTTAAATGACGTCTAAAAATGATATCACAGCATTCATTCTGTGTAAAAAAATTCCAACCAATAAATGCAGCTTAAAGTAGGCCTACATAAAACTGCAAAAGGCTTGGGACAGGGTGTTACGAGCTCCCCGACTTAACCACTAAGGTGACTCTAACGAGCCACCAATGAAACTTTGCTATTCTATTCCGATCTCCGACGTGGTCTAAAATTTGATTGCAATTAACAAACTTCACTTGACCGAGGTGCCAGAACCACATAAGACTTTCGAAATTGTATTCAATTTATTAATACAGTATGAAGAATAAACTACTTCCACAAAGTTTACTAAACTTGATCAATGTGCTGCCATTGGGTTCATTACACCTGTTTGTTTCTAAATTATCGTTAGGTAAACGTTTATGACGTGCTTGCGTTCTGAAGATGAATTACCCCGCACATTTTTCCTGACATGAAGGCTTCATTTTAGTTGTACTGTGGTACATTCGTCACTTTGAGGCAGGAATAGTCAACAAGACGCTTTCTGCCAAATGTCGCTTTGATTGAAACACAAACAGAAATAGAACACATGGAGTTTGTAAAACGTATACCGTTAAAATATTGGCAATGAGAAACACGAAAAATGCTAATAATGTTCTGCACACAGGTTCTTTAACAAACGTCAAGATTATAATCAATACAATAGTCCCCATAGTACATGTTCATTGCTGGCAAGGCTTTTAGCTCTTTCATGAGCCACAATGCTAAATAAATATAACACAGTGTACATTACAGCAACAAAACTGGTGGTGAAGTAACCAATGTATAAACTTGTTACTTCCCACTAAAGGGTATTTATTTGATGATCATGAACGCTGAGTACCAACAAATTATAACCGACAAAAAATCTACTACAATCAAAGTTTTTGTCATGAAATGGTATTTTATAAACACCGTTTCAAGCTAATAAAATACGTGAAAACGGAACAGCAACAAGAAATAAATTTAAAACCTATTAAAATACTCATTAAATACCTGTAATAATATGAAGGCAAATTAAGCATACAGCAGGTTCTAATGAAATCCTACATACACATACAAAATTCAAAAGCTTCGCATCCGCTCAAAGGAAGAAAAGTTGAAATCGATGCAAGTGTACTAAAACGACAAGAAGGAGTGAAAAAAAACTTCACGTTTTCGCTCTTACGCGCGACTGTGGATCAAAACACCACCGACACCCCGCAGGAACATCAATCGGTTCTCACATATATATGTGACAATATCAAAAGATTCTGATGGCGTTTTTTTTCAATGGTGGTTTATGAGAAATAGATATTTTAAATATTTTGTCAAGAAAATGGCTGATCTATTGCAGAAATATACTTCATAATAGATAGATCCAAACCTATATCTTTGTTTTGACAGTATATCTGGGGATGGCCCAGATATTCACAGATTTCCCAACAGGTAGTAAACAAGGACATACATTCTTTGTCATTTCTAACACTTATTGTTTACCTCCTGTTGGAAAATCTGTGAATCATTTCCAGTTATACTGTCAAAACTAAGATGTAGGTTATGTCTATCTGTTATGAAGTATATTCCTGCAATATAATTTTGTGGACAAATAGCCTCAATTTTGCACCATTATTTAAAATATTATTTTCTCATAGACCACCATTGTAAACTCCAATCAAAAAATTTTGATACCCTCATTTTTGTCAGAAACTTTTCGGATTTCGGTAAAGTGACCCAGTGATGCCCATGGCTTTTCTTTTCTTAGGAAAAATTGTTTTTTATTTTTTTAAAAAAAAATTTGGAGGACACATGTCCTTTTTGTGGGGCCACTGATACCCTTGTTTTGGACTTCCTGTGACATCTGTCCTGGGTTTCAAAGCCAATATGGATCCCTCACTTGCGTGCTTCCTCACCTGTGTAGGATAGATTCCCCAGATTCACATCTGGTGTGAAACCTGCTGACCTCTTGACAGCCAGTCACATTCCCTACATGCTACATATGTACCAGAGATAGGATGCCAGGATTCAATCGGGAGACCTCCCGCACAATAAGCAGACGTGCTATCCGCTCGGCCATCGCGACCGGCAAATTGCATAACAGACCGACAGACAGATATGACTATCACATTACAAGCTACGGAGTTGATTGAAAAAATTATCTCCGTAATACAGATCTTTTGTTTAAGGTAGGCAAAATTGGTCTCCTTTCATGTTTTAAGTTAATTTTATCTGACAAAATAAGTACTTCTTTTATAAATTCTCCACTTTTGCTTATTTCAGTCTCTTTCTGAATGTGTTTTAATTTGAATAATATTTTTACCTAAATCATATCACTTTCTCCTGGTTTCTACCTATGTAATCTTTTGGGGTTTGTTCGACTCATATTGCTGTAGTTGGCCTTGGATCAGCTTTGGAGTGAGGTAGAATCTTTGAAGTGAGAACCTTGTATGGGAAAAATTACCTTGATACGCCCGTTCAACTAGTTTCCAGGAAATGTTCAACATTAATTTTTAAATATGGGAGAAAATAGAATTTGCCTAACTGGAAAGGAAAGAGTTTAACTTCAGAAAGATTTTTTTCAGTAAAATTAAAGTTTCTAGTGCATTCACTTGTGAGTACTATGCTTCCATTCAGCCTTGGTAGTCAGGTAGCACTTGTTCAGCATAGTAATTACAAGGTTTTATCTGTCTCTAATTATTTTTGAGGTTTTCCACCATCTACAAACAAACAACTGATGTGAACGCAAGAGGCATACCGCCTGCCGCGCAGCAAGTGCTCGCTCTGCTGTCTTATCCCGGGGGGGGGGTGATGTAACCCATCCCAGGACATAGCTCAGGTATCCCCCGCCTCAGGTACCACCCCCCCCCCAGCTGGGACCTGGACCTGGCCAGGATACCCCTGCGGACAGACAGACACGTGTGAAAACAGTACCTTCCCCATTCCTTCGGAATGCGGGCGTAACAATTTCGCAATCTTTGTTTCAGCCTATTTATTGATGGTAGTGTGGTCCTTAAAACATTTGTTTTCTTCGTAGAAAACGGTATGGAACCCTGTACAATGAAACAGCAGCCTCTCGTAAGCCAGCAAACCAGAACAATGTTAGCAAATAAAACTATTCAGTATTTCAAAATGTTCTCACATCGTATTTTGATAACCTGCTTGCGCCTGGTACTCATATGTTCTTTCTCTCAATGGTATTCATGGTCAGATTTTTTTAGATCTACTTTGAAATATTCCTTAGTTAGATATCTACATATTTAATGCAGGGTATGACACGTGCCTAAGCACGCACAGGGAGGGCTCCGCCCACACCCTAGACCTGGACCAGACCGGCCTATAGCAGCCCAGCTTATATGCGTATATATAAAGTGCACCACTAGTAGGGCCAGAGTAGAATAAACGCACTTACACCAACCTAAGAGTTACTCTCTTACTCTCGCGGAGAGGTACGCAGAATGCGCACCTTACATTAGCTCCTAACATAATAGGCATTGTTTCTTTTGAATGCAATGCTATTCAGGCAAATGACGAGCCTATGCTATATTAAGAGAGAAAGCCATGGTGCATAATTTATATATTGCACAGGTGATAGGATATGGCAGAAATTGCTTTGCAAATATGGTGGAGCTGTTGCATATTAGGGGAATAAAATACCTGCAGCGGCGTTTGTCCGAAGATTATTGTTTGTTCTGTAGCTCACATTTTACAATGAGACCAACATGGACTCATCAAAAATATGATGTGGAATGGTAGTTAGATATCTTATACATTGCTGAGTAGGAAATGATTATGAAATTAATTTTGGTATGAAATTCTACTTTTCTGGGAAAAGAGAACGTTCTTAATTTGCACCTTTTTTGCTTCATCCTTTCACTATTTACAAGAAATGTGAGAAAAAATCTATGTGAGATTGCAAGGAGTGTGAAGTTCATTTAAAAGTAAAGATATATTTTGAAGCTGGTTTCATAGAGCAAAATCTTCATGAAAAGGAAGCTGACAGTTCTATTGCTGAATCAATACACCGGAACAGTTTTTTTTATTTCCTAATCAAAACACACGGTGGAATCTACACTCAGTTGCCAACGATATTTGTACAGCACTTATACGGCTAGGTCATTTAACTCTATTTCACTGTTCAGTTCTGACTAATTTAACACCCTACAGTGTTGTTAGTTTTAGTGCCATATAGCGGTTGAAGCAGTGAATCTCTTTAATATATTACCTGCATCAATATAAGATGCAATTCACTGCAAACGGCTTACGTGAGTTCAACAGATTACTAGTGTGGACATTACCAATTGAAAACTGGATTAGACACAGAATGAAACTCTGGATATGTTTTGTAGGGATATTTTTGTTGATGATTAATTCAGCGTAAGTATGATTGAATTTCCTTAGGATTAGTATACATTTAGCAAAAAAAATTTTTTTAAAAAAATTGTGTTTGTAAAACGTAACTTGTTTTTCATTTTCTTATGCATTGGTATCTAAATTACAGGAACACTGCTTTGGCAGATTTAGCCAAAATAGCCGAACTTGGTCAATTGATGAAGAACCGAAATTACGACCCAACTCTCCCACCTCCCATTGCCAGAGGTACAGGCGAATAATTTTTAATTTACGTTCCAGTAAAATAGTTTAATGAATGCCTATTAATGTGAGCATAGTACATTTATTAACCAACTTTCTGATTCCTAAAGAAGTATTCGTGTGAAAAAACATTTGCAGGTCCACTAGCCGTCGATCTAGCACTTTGGATTAATGTTATTGGAGACTTAGATGAGAAAAACATGGTAAGTTGTTACATGCTGATTGCCCTGACAAATTTTAACTTAATTGGTGACTCAGCAGAGTCGTTTTTATAGTTTAATTCCTGTTTTTGGCCAAATTGCATTTGTTTTTTTAATCCTTTACACTAAAGCTTTGTACAATACACCACCCGATGTCACCAGTGATATTCCTCTGATTAGTTTATTTATTTTTTTGATATTTTCTTTGCAAGATGTACCAAGATCTCTCGAATACTTGAGTGAGAGGGTTTTGTGCGACTGATTTAAGTGTCCATTAGGGAAATAGTCGAGACCAGTGAAAATGTAAACAATGAAAGGTGTCCATTACGTACAAATAATACCACAGTTTCGACGACAGAATATGGCCCCGATGTTATACAAATGTAAATTAATATCCATTGAAATGCATAATTAGCAGATGGGAAGAGCGAGAACAGTTAATGTTTAAATTAGTACCAGTAGTTGTTAAAACTAAGTACAGGTGAATCACCTTAGCAATGCGTTGTTTGCACAATATGTAATGTAGCTCCATCGCTTTCCTCAATGAAATATCAATTAACTGCCTTCCATCTGAAATGATTTTCAATGGAAAGACATGTATATAAATTGAAAGTGAGCAAGAACATTGCTTGTTTCCTTACAGCAGTGATGCAATGTGAAAACTAGGTACATTATGTCACTTAAATAATTGGAACAAATTTTATAGATCACGTATGGTGCAACTATGTTTTGTTTGAAAACAGTAGCAGTTAGTTGATATTTACACATACCCCGAAACATTACTGTTGCTATTGATGGAATATTCCGTTTTTTCCAAGAATAGTGTGCTCTCTCCAAAAGGAGCTTGAAAGTCTGCCTGATGCATTGGTGAGGAAAATGAATATCATTTAAATACTGTGATTTGAGGATTTGCATATTTGATGGAATAAAAGCATTGATGCAAAAGCAAAATATCAGTATATAGGGTACAAATACATGTATTTGCAGATGATTGATTTAAGTTAATGTGACTGATAAAGTAATGTAAAATCTTTCTGATACCAACAATGTAATTAATGTCACAACGATATATGATATAGAGGAAGAAAACCTGTTTAATATTCTATTCTGAAAAGATGATGTTCTGTTCCCTAAATTCCAAACAACATTTTGCTGGCTCATTTAAAGTCTGAATGAGGAAGCCCAGGACTTTTCGTGAATGCCTTGGCACTTTTATGATAAGTAGGCCAACTTCAGATTGCAGTCATTTGTAGGAATTTATTTGCGCAGAATGCCATCATGATGTCATGTCATAATGGCAATATATCATAACAACGAGTCAGTCTGTTGTAATTTTTCACGTCGTCATATTTTTACATGCTTTATTCGGGGATATGAGTTCAACTTTAGTGAACTGTCTTTCCATTATCCGTTCCTTCAAAGATAAAATAAAGCCATGGTCGAAACTGCGCCCAAAATATTCGGGGGATCCCATGCTTGAGAAAATAGATTCAGTGTGATACAGATAATGTAAATCAGATTTATGGATGTTTTCCTGACCAACTAATCATCTTAAATGGTAATCCGGTATCACCTTCTAAACCTAATCACAGTTTCATGGGTTTTGTTTGACGCTAGCGTTAATCAATATAATCTGATCTGATACAAGTCTGTGACGTACCACAATTGATCTGAAAGTAATCACTTGTCAGTGTAGTCAGAAGGTGTTGGATTTATTCTGCCAGAAAATTTGATAAGTACGTGTGATTTAGGAGTTTACCTTTTGTTTCTATTCAGTGTGTACTTTGTAGATCTAATCAAAAAGACCATCTCGGTGTTTATTTGGTCACCAAAATTGTCTGTGCCTTGTTTACATGCACTTCATAAAAATACGAACGAGGCAATTGAGGTTTCCCTAAATTAAGCTTTCGGGCAAAGCAAGTTCTATGCCTTATCTGGTAGAGTACGAGACTTTAAAATGAGAGGTCCTGGTTCATTTCCCATCAAAACATTGGTTAGTGATAAATATTTTGACAAATTTAAACAAATTTAAAGACTGAATTAAGGAAAGATCAAAAGTGTACCAAAGTAATTGCAATTTTTACAATTACAATTTTTGTATATACTTTTTGGCGCACTCGGTGAGATTAGCTAAAATGATTACCCTTGTTATAGACAAGGATTTTTTTTAGATTAACCAAGATAAGAAGGCATTGTAACTTGTGCATTCAGACCTTCCAGCTTCCTTTTCAGAAAAGGCATTTGTAAATCCAATTTTTTATTGATGAAAACAGAAGATGGACGGCTTAAAAAGCAGTATGGTCATTCACTTGTGTGGAATTAGAAGCAGATTATTATTCTAGATTCTACACCAATCAGGAAATTCCTTTGAGTATGTGATTAGGAACATTCTTTTGTGGGTTCGAATCTCACCGCTGCTTAAAGAAGATACGTTTCCAAGTACGTGGGTTATAAAGGCTCGGCTGCCATGCTGGCTGCCAAGAGGCCAGCAGGTGTTGCACAAGAGATGAATCCGTTGTAGAGGTGCTCTCTTAGTGTCCATTAGATCCGTAAATATAATCTCATATAGTTTTCGTGAATTGCTTTGGCGTACAACGTTCACTTTAACACAAATATTGGACCGATCTAAATTCTACATTGGAAGGTCAATCACATTCAGAATTATGTCAACTACGGAAAAAATTATTAAGAGTAATGTCAAGTGCAGAAAAGTTTGTTACTCTATGTCTTGGATTTTCAATGATTCTAATCCTAACTATGGTACTGTAGCTCCGTATTTGGACACTTAAACATTATTATCTAGCTTTTAGGAACATAATTTTCTTGACCTGAATGCCCAGTGTATTATTTCTTAGGTCATAGGACTAGTTGATGTTCCACGCAAGCAATTTTTGCACAAAAAATCTATGTAAAATAACAGAAAGTAGTGATGCTAACATCTATAAATAACAGGCATTTTTCCAATCAAGAATTTTCTGTTGAGGAATGCCGCTGATTAAACATGTTTCCCATCGCTAGACAAATCCATCTCAAATCAAATAAGGTTCACCGATTGGACTTCCTTGGAATTCAGGTTTGACCCAAAACGTGAGATTTGTTCCAATTTTGTACAGTAGGGCCTCCGTGTGTAGAGCACAACGCATCTATTTTTCTTTACAGTTCTCGAATATTTTTCCACACATTATTCTTGAATTATCTTTCATCTACTCATCAAAAGACATAATTTAACACAATTTCCATGCAAAATTTCAACCATTGTATTTGTTTGAACAGAATTGAATAGTATCAAATAATTGCCTTTTCAAAACCGCAGTAAATCAAAATTCCTAACAAAGCATATTTCTCTGGGGAACAAATTAGGATAAAAAAATTTATTACTCTTAAAGCTCACATACGTCTGAAGACTGGATAAAAGCCTGTATTTCAGAAAGCGATTTCCTGAGTGACATAATGTAGACATACACAAATGAAAAATTTCCTTAATATCTCGAAATAAATGAGAGAAACTGATACTGTGTATTAGTGTAGAACACATGTCTTGCGAAAATGTTGTCAGAAGCATTTTTCACAAATTTCTTGCAACACTCTTTGCCCTTTTCTCTTCAAAATATTCACTACAAAATTTTTGTTTTATGAATTTTATGTTATGAATAAAGGATAAGTCGAGTTTAAAAAGGTTAACAATTCTCACGTTAAATTCTAACGATATATCCTATTTATCTGTCGCAGTGATAGAATTGACTGATTTTAATTTTTAGAAATGTGTTCATATTAGTTTAATCATTCTGTGTACCACCAGTCGATACTTCACTTTTCTATTGTGGTGTTACTACAGTTTGTAGTAACTGTCTAGATTGAGTTCAAACAATGAAAAAACAAAATTGGAAGAAATGAAAAAAGTATTTCTCAATCCATGGTTGTAAATAGCAAACAGAGTACACCAACGACAAATACTACTACTCGAAGATTTCGATTGTTAACTGTAATCCATATCAAGTTCTGTCGATTTCTATTGAAAGGCTTCTTCAAAATTTATCCTCTGTTTGTTTTCAAAGAATTATATAGTTTCTAAATAAGAAGAGCCTCTATCGATACATTTAAGTGTTTAATTGCAGGAAGTTTTTGCACAGACTGTTTCAGAAGAAGCTTTAAATTCGTCACCTACATTGACCGTTTGTAGGAGATAGCAAAATATGAAATCGCGTAGCCTACAAAATACGTTTGTCTTAGACAAGAAGTTTATGATGCGTTTTATTGATTTTGTAGGTTCTTTGCCATATTAATTCATTATAACTTGATTGTCAGCATTATTTGTGCCTTTCCTGTAAACAGAATTCAGTACAAAGCACAAGGATTCCCCATTGTTGACAAACCAATGTACTTTCAATATCACACGATAGGAATAAATACATTTATTTCCTGTTTCAACCAACAATTAGCATGCTTCCATAGAAAAAGCCAAGCAACTGTGTATGAAACACGCGAATGCAATCTTTGAATCACGCCAACAAATCAAGCAGCTGCCTCGTGCTTTTTGTCTTTCGAGATGGTAAAAAAAGACAAACTATTAATAATGTGAAATTTTGATCTATGCCGGGAAATTACTTGCTGTGTAACAGAAAATGGAATTAAAGCTGTTATTGTAAGGTACAGTTTAAGTAAACTACAATTCACACGGTTTCAGGAAGGTCGAAATTTATCTTTAACGCACACTTAGCAATGATGTGTTATCTATAAATCTGCAGAGTTTCAAGGAAAAATCTAAAATATCTCTTAAAAGCAACCAGCCCTCTGAAAAAGTACATCAATATCATAAAGTGACAATGAGAATCTTTTACCCAATTTCTATTTCCTTCACATAGCATCTGAAGTCTTTCGTCGATGTATTCTATTTCCAGGATTACCAAATCAATTTTTATTTCGAGCAAATATGGCAAGACAGGAGGCTAGAGTACGTTTCGGTGATCAACGACACAGAGAGTATAACCCTTCCTCATTCGTGGTAAGAGTCCGCAAACTTTCAGTTTCTGGTAAATACAGAAGTATCATCTCTCGGATGATCGTTATCGAGTGGTTTGAAAATTGGACGAAGAAATTACTGACATTTTTCAAAAAAGAACATGAGAAATAATACTGGAATAATAGTCTTTTAATTCTGATTTGTTTTCATAACAATTGTTTCATATCGATTGAAAACATTAGATTGCATTAAATTGTTGATTTTGTGCACAAAAATCATATTAAGATGTGCAATCCTGGGAAAAATGAGTCCCTGACATTTGTGACTCATTCCAGTGGGAGTAAAACACAAGCTCAGTCTCACATGCTGTTGATAATTACTTTTTTATGAAATATTATAATTTTCTGTTCCTTGATCCGTGCTATGAACCAAATGCAAGGAATCGAAATTCTAAATCCCCAAAAACGTTGGCATTCATAAAAATGTTTGTAAATCAATCAATAAACAGTTTGCTATAATTTGAACAGAATGAGAATAATATTTCTGGCATTTAATCAAAAGGTGTCAAAATTAGAGCATTTTTTACCTATTTCATTTCATATTTACCAAGAGTAAAAGATAAATGTATATTTATTGGAAAAATTACAGCAATTTTCCGATAAAATAAGATGCTCCACAAGAAAGGAGGGCGTGGTTTCATCTAACGACGCAAAGAAAGAACTTTTCCTTTCATATTTAATTGATATGTCTGGAGCATCTAATAATTTTTACCCACTTTGTACCCAATTCTGCAATTTCTACGAAAAGTAACATATTTTACCTCCCTAAAAATATGGTATATTACTAAGTCTACAAAGGATTTCTTTGATGCTCTCAAATGTAAACCGATGAAAGTTTTTTTCTTTGAAAATACAGAAATACTGTGACCTATTTTCTGAGACAAAAGCAATCAGAACCATCACGGTTATTATTACTACGTACATCTAATTTGTTAAATTATCTTCTCACTTCACAATAAACATAAAATGTAAGTCTTTAGTATTTTGTTTTCTGAATGAGAACGACTGTACCTGTGCCTTTTGTTGAATATGTTAGCAACAGTCCTTGAAGAGTTCTATGTTCTTAATTTCAGCCACGATAAACTATGGGTGCCAGATCCGTTCATACAGAACGGAAAAATGGAGACAACGCATGATGTTACAGTACCCAACTTTTACATGAGAGTTTATCCCAATGGAACTATCAGATACGATCTCAGGTAATTCAGATTTGTACTGGACTTCGCAAGAGAATATTCAGCAAAAACTGAGTTAAAATCACAAAAGACACACCCAGGATTATCAACAATGTGACCTCCGCTTATAATAGTTTGGTTCTTCCAGAAGTGGTGGCCATCGACCACATGCGCAATGGTTGATAGAGCTTGTGACATATAAGTTTGAGATCCCTAAAGGCCATCACACACTGCATAACCAATTTTACTTGAAACCTTCAAGCCCACTTTAGTACTGATTGCGAAAGACTGACTTGCAAACGCGAACAGGCACATCATGATATGTGCAAAATAGCTCTGAGAACCTTATTTCGTCCGAAATCAAACTATCACCAAAATGATTAGTGATCTTCAAGTAGTTTAAAATTTTTCAATACTTTGAAATAATAACTGTAATAACAATTTAAACAGTGATGTTCTACAACATGTACTTGTTTCCCAGATTGACGGCAAAACCTTGGTGTTCAGTTGACCTCTACTACTTTCCATTGGATTCACAAAGATGTCAGTTGAAAATAATGAGCTGTAAGTCTAATTACAACGAAATGTGAAATACCAATCTAATTATTACATGAGAATGCCAAAATATTGTTACTGGTAAAACGTCAACATCCTGATTTTGTTTTTAACAATTAGAAATCGCATCAGCCTTCATCGCTGCACATGAATCGACTTATGAAAGGATGACAGACTTATGTTGTTTCAATTTAAAAGCCATATCACTTATCTCATTACGGCTTTCTCTGATACCCTGTCGGAGTCCCTACCGACCAAGGTGAAGGTCACCGTGTGACCTTGTATATATACCATGCCCCAGCCGACCAGCGG
>JBCAUG010323286.1:0-17270 GCA_038406175.1 Haplosyllis leylae | reverse complement strand
TCCCCTGCCCCTGGCCAGGACCAGGACAGGGTACCCCAGCCCTTTCCTCCACCCACCCCTACCCCACACCTGCCCTGCCCCTGACCAGGACCAGGACAGCATACCCCTACAGCCCAGCCCAGCCCAGCCCAGCCCACCCCCAGCCAAGATCAGGACAGGGTACCCAATGACCCCAAGAACTAGGACAGGGTACCCACCCCCCAGCCAGGACCATGACAGGGTACTTCCCCATACTACTTCGGATACTAAGGAGATCTGACCTACATGGAGTTATTTTGATTATCTTTTTCTAGGAAAAAGTTGATGTTTTCAAAATTTTAAATAAACATAATTATTGAAATATCTCCATGTAGGTTGGATCTCCTTAGTATCAGAAGTAAGCATATACCTTCAAATACTTAGCACAACTAAAAGTTTCTTCCAGACACTTTAAAAACTAAACAAAAAAATCTAAAAAAAAAATGGCACAGACGACCACTATAAAACTTTGGTCAGAATTTTCTGACTTCCTAAAAGTGTAAGTATTTTCTGAACTTTATTCTGGGTGCAATGTCAGGACCGGGTACTCCCCCCACCCCCAGCCAAGACCAGGACAGGGTAAAACCCCCCTGCCCCCACCTCCCCCGGCAGGACACACCATGGACAGGATACAGCGTGGGCAGTATGCCTCTTGGGTTTTCACGCAGGACTTTCTTGTTTGGAACTAAAATGACTCATAAAGAATATGTTCTCAAATCAATTTTATTCTGTTTCTTCTTTTATCTGCTGTTAAATTGGTTTTGCCTTTTGAGAGTTTATCCCTTGAATATAAACCCGTACATACAAAAACAGGATCAAAGTTCTAAAGACGGTGAGACCATTCCTGAAGATGATGCATGTGATGGTAATGATGATGGAGATGGAGATGATGGAGGTGATAATGGTGATGGTGATGACGGTAATGGTGATGGTGGTGATGATGGAGGTGACAGCGGCGCTGATACACTCCGAATACCTTGGATAGTTGGACTATCATATCTTGGCACCCTTGGCATTTTCAAACCATGTTAAACAAATGAGATTCATGAGAATATTAACAAGTCTCTTCATTATTATCATACAGAAACAATTTTCCTTCTAAGTCTTTGAAGATTAAACCTGCCAAAATCTGCAGACATAACTCAATCTAACTTGCAGACACTCACTGAATCTATTACTGTTCATTAACAAATTTTGAATAAAGTTTGACATCATAATGTATAAGCATGATGTTTTATAAAAATGAGCAGTTTGTATTGCAAGTGGGTTTTTTGTGAGTGTTGCGCAACACTCAAATTGAACATTTCTCGTGTCTGGTAGGAATATATTATCACATAAAAATTTTGATACATGTTTCTTCACAGGAAAAAGTGAATAAAGAATTTTTTTTAGATATTCTCATAACTGTTGTCATACATTGTATCAAATAATAAGATTATGGAACCCATAAGAGAAATTACTCTATAAATTCTATTTAAATGCGACCCATAAAGCCAGTGTGTTTCCAGGGTAGGTGCAAGTGTAGATAGATCTACTGGAGTCAATTGTAATTACGTAAACCTCCACACCTAGCCAATGCTACTGGACAGGCGGCATCATACAGTCCGTGCGAAACCAACTGAAATTATATAAATTTTCCTGAAGGGAATCATGAAACGTTGTTTCAGAAAGGCCTTTGTAAAATAGCTCAGCCATAAGTCCCCACAGCTTCGGTGTTGTTATTTATTTTGTTACGCCTTGCTTATTTACCATAAGATCTAATTTTGATACATACTTCATAACACAAGATTACTAAACATTAATGATATTGATAAGACAAGGAAGTCCTCCTGCGTGAACGCAAGAGGCATACGGACTGCTACGTAGCAACAGCTCACTCAGCTGTCCTATCCTCAGGGGGAGTACCCCATACAAGCCAGGAGGAGGTGGTACCTGGAGAACCCCCCCCCCCCAAGCTATACCTAGCTTGGGTACCCCCTGGCTGGACCTGGCTCAGGTACCCCCCTCCTGACTGAACCTGGCTCATGCCCCCCCCCGGCTGGGACCTGGACCTGGCTGGGGTACCCCCCTGGTGGACAGACAAACTGAAAAGATTACCTCCTCTTGTACTACGTACGCGGTCGGTAATAAATCACTGTTGCATTTAATTGACCTAATTCCTGAGATATGCACTTGATACTAATAAATTAAAACCATTTATTTCTGTCCATTCGTTCTGAAATACATTTGTAACAATACAAAGGAGAAAAATAGGATTCTTACAAGTTCTTTTACTGTTTACTTTTTGTTGGAACTTAATTCATGTGAAAGATAGTTGTTACTTTTTAAAAAAACAAATTGAAAATTGTTTCATCGTCTTAAATTGTAGATGAAGAGCGAAGGGTTTCAGTATCAATTTATATATTCCGCCATATCTTCTTCATTTTTTCACATTTTCACTCAAATAAAAATTAAAATATGCATAATGTACACTGTTTTCCCTATTTACTCTGAAAATATTGAGTACTACTTCAATATGGTCCAAAAACTCAAATATACAAGCAAAGTAGGTGTCACATCTTGACAACATTTTGGACAAAATAAAATCAGAACAGCAGTACAAAACATTTAAGAGATATACACTTTTTAATTTGATCATATTTTTATTTTCATTTGAAACAAAGATGCCCATTTTAGAGGAGTAATTTATGTGGTTAATGTTTAAACAGAAATTGATATGAAAACCCTGTATCGTGAATTCATCTCTGATGTTACATTTTCCTGCTGGGTATGTGATCAAATTTGGATAAAAGTGATTTTATAAAATTACTGTTTCAAATCATGTTATTTCTAAAACGCATTTACTGCAACTCTTTGGGAATGAAAAGTATTGCGCTCACTTTTTTGTAAAATAAAAAGGTTTATGTTGTAGGCTCAGGTCAATCAGAGAGAGAATGCTACCTCTGTCAATACACAAGAAATGAAGGACAAGTGGGGTGAGTTGTTCATTTTTGCCATAGGAAACATACCACCTGAGTGTATCGAATCCGAAAGTCTCTTTCTTTAGTCTTTTTCTAAAAATTCTGATTAGAATCATTTGAACCCCCTGTTTTCTTTTCTATAGTTATGAATGCGTCGATCAGCCTCAGGACGTATCGATCCAAATTGCGTGTCCCGAGAAAGATGATCAGGAAAGAACGCGCAACATTGCTTTACTTTCACGCAGCAAATAAAAGGCAAATATAAGATACTCTTTCATATATATATGTATTTCAGCAAGAATTAAGCAAGCAAACGCTTTTGGCTTATTTGATTCTTACTAAAATCGAATGCATGAGTTTGAACATCACAAATTCTCCAATCCATCTTCTTTTTGAAGAACATTATGAAGAATTAGTTTGATTTTTCGGCCATCTGAAAATTTTCTCTCACAAAATAAAAGTATCGTGCGTAAAACGATATTAGTTCATATTGATCAGAAAAACTTAAGTAATAAATCATTACATCATTCACTGTCCCAGACAGATTACGAAACAAATACGATGTACATCAATTCCATACAGAGGACTTGTCAGATTGTAACGGTCACGGAGGTTGTATTGACGACGCTAACTTCAGGACCTGTTACTCATACTGTTCCGAAAACTTGTGCAATGATCAGGTACAAGATATGTCTACTACTTCCAGTTTTTAGACTTAAAACCGGTGTAAATTAAAACTCTAGAGCCAAAAACAGTCGAACATTGGCCAAAGAAAACATTTTATCCCACAGGATGAAAGTCACAGAGATGGCGAGGAGATCCCTGGTGATGATGGCGATGGTGGAGGAGATGGTGGTAGTTCTGGACATGGTGAAGGGTCTGGTGATGGTACAGGAGATGGTGGTGGTCCTGGTGACGATGGAGACTCCAACGATGACCAAACCCACTGCCATTCCCACTGTCACCGCCATTGTCATTGTCCATAACGAAGTTTTTTAAACTCTGACAAGGTAAATCATGCAATTAGATGTTTCATAAAGATAGTCATAACACTGAATATGAATTTAAATGAAAAACAAAGAGCAGTGTCGCTTAGAAACCAATTTTAGGAAATCCAATGCAGTATTTACTGATGTCAAGCGTTAAAGAAAACTGTTAAACTTGCCCAATCGCACAGTGTAAATGGTGCAAATTTGTGAAAATCTAGCCGCTAAAGAATGTTAAACAATGTAACTAAGTTAGTAAAATGAATTCCCACAGACTATGTATCTTCAATAAACAAGGTCAAATTGCACATTTTTACCAAATACCATCGCTGCAGTGCCCAATGGATAATTTACATTGGGCGATAGTGTGTGTGTGTGTGTGTGTGTGTGTGTGTGTGTGTGTGTGTTCATAGACACAATACATTTTAAGTCATGTACAAATCCTGAGTCGTTGGTTGAGAAACAGACAAATAACTGCTGTAAAAGAGGCACGATGGTAATAATCTCATGCTATCCCTCTCATGAGAGCATTATCGGTTGTACCATTGGCCTGTTCCTGTTTCGGTCCTGGTCCCAGTTTGCAAGGTAATATTTAAATTGAAATACTGACAATATTACCCTTCGAACAATTCCATTTGGTTTGTCACTCTAATCGCTGTCGGAACCTCATGCTACCTTCTCATTTGTTGCCTTTGTTTCATTTCTGTCGCTACACATAACAAGAAAATGTATGTACCATTCCAAGCGACATCCAATGAACCTTAACCAAGATTACCTTCTCACGTAGTGTGAATAATTAAACAAGAATTAATGTAGAATAAAATGCCCCAGTGATAAGCTATCACTTGATGATCTTAAATTACATCACGAGTGGAGTGTAAATCAATTTGACTTTTAATTGGCGTATTGATCATCCCATGTTAAGGGAAACACTTCTCCCTTTGGGGATAATAATGAAATTTTCAATGGATAATACCCAGAAATAAAATATTTGTTTAAGGTAGGAGGCACAATCGTAGTTGACTTAAATTTTACCAACATAACTTTAGTCAGGTGAATTTTTTTAGATATATTTCGATGAGGCAGAGGACACAACCATAGTTGGCTTAAATTTACCAATATAGTAAATTTAGTCAGCTGAATAAAACATATCACACTTTGTATCATATCTTTTCCTAACTTCAGTGATCTGTTGCAATCTGTAGTAATATTCTCAATAAGATTGAGAAAATTTCCTGACTCTTTGCAACCAGTGCAAGCAGCATTTACACCAAGAGAAGAATTTTCAATTTACAAGGATTAGTGTCCCAGCGTACATTTCAAACCTCATTCCATGATTAAAGATTTGTGAAAAGTTCCCCCTCCCACCCCAAAAGATATCTTGCATTAAAAATATGTAAACTGTGTTACCGGTACTTGTCGATGAGTGCATCGGTCTCAGGGTTTTGTAGTTCTAAATGAGATGACAAAAACTTGAGCTAACAATTTCTTAACTATTATTCAACTTGGCTTGGTCACGGTGGCCGAGCGGATAGCACATCTGCTTTTCTGTGTGGGAGGTCTCCCGATCGAATCCCGGCATCCTGCCTCTGCTACATGTGTAGCCTGTAGGGAACATGACTAGCCACCATGCCGGCCATCAAAGAGGTCAGCAGGTGTCACACCAGAAGTGAAAATGGGGAATCCATTGTGTGCAGGTGAGGAAGCACACAAGCAAGGGATCCACCCTGGCTTTGAAACCCAGGGCAGATGTCACCAGAAGTCCAAAACAGGGTATCAGTGGCCCCACAAAAAGGACATGCGTCCTCCAAAATTGTTTAAAAAGTACTATTATTCAACTAAGGTCGGCTCTACCCAATATAAAATATAATTTTTCAATATTATTTTTGAGACTAATCAACGATTTTTTCAAATTTTTAAGCTTCCGTATCTAATTCCTGATAGACCACCAATGTAAACCCCAAAATGAATTTTCTGATCTTTTCAAAATTACAAGAATTTTCTCAACTTTACGCGCGGTTTACATTATTTTCTCTTTCCTATTAAAACTCGTAGAAGATTATAACTGTTATAATTTAAGGGAAAAAAACTTACCCGCACGAACGATTTAGTCTATATTGTACGCGCTGGTCATTACATTTTGCTGTGCATGGTTGTCAAATTTTACTGTACACACTGGCTGTTACGGGGCTAGTGACTCGATCAATTCCCCTGCTGAAAGCTGAGCCATTGTATCAAAGTGATCAATATTATTCACGCGTGTCTCAGAGCCAGTCATCCGAAAACAGACTGGATTTGTCATTCACTTGCCTTTCTAGGTCACATAGCTGAGGATCAACAACCCTGCAGGAATATTTCAGAGATTTCTTCGCTCTCAACGTTAAAAATGTCCAAAATATTCGGATTTTTGAAGACATGATTTCACCATTGTGAAAGTGGCTTTTTCGTTGATATATGGTCATTTTAATTGTCCACCGGATTTGTCTGGACATGAAAAACTGCGCACAAGCATGTTAACTTAAGGGACTTTACAGGCAATATGGCATTTCATCATTATTTCACCATCTGCATCGTAATATTCGTGGCAATCACAATAACGTGTGGTAAGTTCTCCTTCCAGTTGATTTTTGCGTTTAATTTTGATGAAGAAGTAATTGTCGAGATAAGTCCATTGTTGTGATAAATTATTCTGTCACTATTGAAAAAAGTCGCAATGGGCGATAATGTATCTAATGATACACGGGGATATTGAAATCACCTGTGACAAGTAAAACGTCTGATTTTAAAAAAGTATTAAATGTTAACAATTAAACCAACGAAATCAAATAGTTACAATTGTCAATAAGAATTGACTTTCTTTTGTCACAATTTGTATTTTTATTGAAGTTCATGTTTAATCATTTAATTAAACAGTGACGGATCCAGGATTTCCAAGACAGGGGCGTCAACTCCCCAGGTTGGGGTGCCAATCTATTATTTGGCCAATTTTTTCCCAAAACCTGCATAAAAATGAAAGAAATTGGACCCAGAGGGAGGCGGCACGTGTCCCTGGTGCCCCCAGCTCAGATCCGCCAATGTTAATTATTATCAGTTTACAAAACATCTGAAAACGTAAAATAATTTAAAATTTGCAAAATTAAATTTTTTTCGTTTCTATAGTAAATCCACCTTTCATCATTTATTGTATTTATTTCACTGTGTCCTTTTCATTTGCATTGATTTATATTTCTTCCGTGTTCTATTTTTTTACCCATGTATAATATCTTAACGTATAATTAACTACAAAGCCTTTTTAGTAAAATCTTTATTGAAGTTATTAGAAAATACATGGATCTATTCTTCACAACCTTCTTTCAGTCGAGTCCCTAAATACATAAATCATATTATATTGGAAAAGTTAATGTCATAAATAAAGGTTTTACAAACAAAAATATTGATTCGACTTTACCTGTCTACATAGAGCTCATTGCTGTATGCAGGATTTCTGGAAATTCCAAAGGAAGCTCCTAGCTATTATTATTTAGCCAATTTCACCTAAATGAAAAAAATGCCCCCTCCCCCAAAATGTTTTCACTCATCGTCTAAATTAATTATTATTGCTCTTTGATTTTAAGATGGCAGTACAAATACAAGTCCTCCGGGAGCGGGAGATGGAGGAACCTCGCCCATGGTGAACCAACGCAATTCGAAGGGGAAAAATGGAACCAAAGACCATGAAAAAGAAGACGGCGGCAATGGCGGTTTACAAGGTAAATTTTCCTTTCAAAGCATGATATCATTCTCAAAGGAATAATATTGTAGACAATGATAATGGAAAATTCTAATGCGTAATGCAGTATGGATTATTATTCTGATAGATGAATGCGTGGATGTTACGTGAAAGTATGCTATTGATCCTCGCTGCATGTATGAAATATCAAGGCACGGAAGACATAAATACGTTAAATAATGTTTGTGATATAAATAATCTATTCTATTTTAATGTAGCCGGATTGATTGTTTTGCTCCTTATCGGAATCGCTATTTTGGTCTGCCTCATCACCTGTTTTGTGTGCTATGTCAGGAAGGGAAAGTAAGTGTACAGAGAGTAGTGTGGAAATTATAACAGTTGATTGATTTTGAGTATCGCGGTGCATTGTCACGCTAGATCAACCTGAATTTTCCAGAGGTCGGATGGTTAGAGTGGTTACAAAGCGCCAGTGACCAGGCTGGGTCAGTAAAATCAGGGGTTGTTTTACACATGACCTCAGGCTTTCACTTTATGTAGTCCGGCAGCAATCTGTTTTTCATACTCTGTAAATCAAAATACAAACTTTCGTATTTGATTTCGACCAACACTGAAGACTATAGTATGAGCAAACAAGTTCCATGGACAAAGAATATCCCTCACTGTGCAGTTAAATTCGAGGCCAATGAGAAGAATATTATAAGAGAGAAGAATTATAAGAAAGTTTGTCCATAGTCAGCTTCAAACTCACATTTTTATATTGCCTTTCATAATAATCAAGTGGCGACAGATCAACTGGTGCCTCATATGGTTAAATTACATCAGCGCAGATCTAAGTCAATGAGACAGCTTGTTGTGGCTTGCAAAATGTTGCGGACTTCAGAGAAATAATTAAGAAACCTCCGATCGATAAGGTGACCAATGAATAATTGTAGAACGTGAATGTGAAGTTAAATATTGGCATTCCCTGCAGGTTTCTAATAAGGTTAAAATTTAGATAGATCAAATGTATCCTTCTGCAAAACGTTTTTAGCATTTTTCATTCTCGAAAATCTTTTGAAATTAGGCATTAGTGGATTTGGGTGGAGACCTAGCTAGGCCCTCCAAATAGACCAATATTTTGTGGGAATATTTCTTTGAAAAATTATAAAAAAAAACTAGGGTTGACACTGCGCAGAGAGATGTGAATCTGCCTTTGTCGAATTTTTCTCAAATGCATTGAGGTACTACCTCGTTACGTTTCAGATTGATGCGGAAGAAGGCGAGAGAGGACGCGAGGCAGATGCATGTGAGAGGGGAGCTACGTACTGATGGATCCGCTGTATGCGTGAACGGAAACGCCGATCCTGATGGGTAAAAAATAACAAATAAAATTGTCAAGGGATATTTTACCCAGTTCAATTTCGCGAGGAAATTTTTACCTACAGAGTTAATTCCTTTGCATTCCGAGGAAAATTTCTATTTTTTGAGTTTTACAAATGTTCAGTGGCATCTTGATGTGATAATTATGCTGCAAACTGGTCTTAAGTTACAGATGGAGCATATTAGTTGGTGTCTCCTATTGTTGTTTGAAAGTTAAATCGCCTTCATCTTAACATAACAGGATGAAAT
This sequence comes from Haplosyllis leylae, assembly GCA_038406175.1. Taxonomy (NCBI): domain Eukaryota; kingdom Metazoa; phylum Annelida; class Polychaeta; order Phyllodocida; family Syllidae; genus Haplosyllis; species Haplosyllis leylae. The sequence goes on along the minus strand of JBCAUG010323286.1, from coordinate 7,968 downwards.
ATTTTCTACTTTGTAAAATATTGTTCTTGCAGGGCTCCCAGGTTTTTCATGACGAGCGAAACTACAACCGACCGAACTACTGCAGTTCCGGACCGAAGAACGAAAATCTATAAATCCACTGTCACTGATGAGGCAACCACGTAGGTTTCTTCACCATTTCATTCAAATTGTCCCGAACAGATGAAACCATTTTCTCAAAATATCTACTCGTTGTCTGAGGCAAAAAAGACAATTTTATAAAATGTATAAACCTATAATTGACAAAATATAATCAATTGCCTTTGTGTTCAAACTTTCAATTTTATTGATTTACAAACCAATGAGGCTTTAAGACTATGTAATGTATCACTATTATGTTTTTGTTCTCAGGTCTGTTGTTTGTGAGAACAGAGTTCCTCCTCCACTGCTCGGTCCTAATGAGCGAGGGGTGGACACAGCAGACCAGGACAGATACGTTGTGCACGGGACAGACATCAGCAACCACAGTCCAGAACATCTGTACGCTGCAATAGAAAAACGTTCTGACCAAAAACGGGTACAGTCTTTAAACCATCAATTTCTTGCCAGCACCCATAGATTCTGTGCGAATATCTTCAATTCTTTCACATCTGGAACGGTATTGAGGGAGTAATATGTCGGATTTCCCTCAGTGGAATGAGTTACAAATTCTCATATGGACATACATGTAGTCAAGATGTTCAAAGTTCTTTAACAACCAAATACACGTTCTGTATCACGAAAATAACGTTTTACTTGCAAAACAATTTTACATCTACTGAATATCTACTTTCTTAAAATCCTTTCCTTTTCTTCTAATAGCAGCTTAAAATATATATTAATCCCACCAGCTTCAAGAATAGCAAGCCATGCTTCATTAGCTCGTTTTAATAAATAGCTCAAAGGGATTTTAGACCCCATCTTAAATTTTATTCAGCTTACCACTCATAATTGATAGAATCTATGGCTTATCTCTCGCAGGTAGATGATACTAACACCGACACTGACCCTGCTAATCACGTGTACTCAGAACTAGAAGAACTTGCAGCAAATCAAACCGCAAAGGTTAGGAAAAGCTCACCAACCAAAAGCACGCATTCTAATAAAAGTGTGGGAGGATTTTACGAAGAAATAGACGACAGTAAAGTAAAAAGACAAAAAGAACAGGATAGTGGTTTCGAAGGAAATTACGACGTTATTGATGATGATACCGATGATAACGTTGATGGAGACATAAAGAGTGCATCGCTCTTGGGGCTACCAGCAAGGAGCGACGACGAAAGCTCCGTCATGGAAGAATTTGACGAGGTAAAAATGCCCTTATGGGTTTGTGAATACAGTAAAGTTGCTTTAAATCAAAGCCATTCCCGATCTATAAAAAAAACCCGCAAATTTGGCACAGCTGTTGTTGTGCTGAATTTCGTCCAACCTCAGTGCAACACATTTCGTTTAAAAAGGACAATTTTGAACAACAAAGATGAATTTTTTATTGTGGCCTTCATTCAAGCTTAAACATAAAAACCTACACTGCAATTGTCTATTTTTATTCCAATGCATTTATAATTTCGAGCTGATCAATTTGACACCTCAAATGTCTTAAGTCTTCGAAGAACCGCTTGCCGCAAACATTAAACTATGGAATCAAATTTAACGCTTCTTTCTGCCTTTTCTAGCATCGCTTCGTATTTTAGCGCAGTTGTGTGGAATAATAGAAAATGTTGTAGTAACATTTAAGAAAGCTAACTTTTCTGTATTAAGCACAAGAGAAGAGCTAGTTTTACTGTAGCATTGAAATATTTTGTTTTGTGGACAATTACAAAACCTAGAATGTAAAAAGGTGGAGCTTGGATGATTCTACTTATTATGTGGTGTTAAGTTTGACGTTTGGACCTTCTGTGGACTGTGTTTCTAGTATCAGTTTACTCCTCGATTCATTCATGTTGGAGACAATTCTAAATCATAGTGTCTTTATACTTGACTATAGGTACTCGAAAAGTATGAAGAAGAGTGCAATGAAAAACCAACGCCGACTAAATTGCCGAAAAGTCTGAGAGTGAGGCGAGACTCATGGGTTCAGGAGGAAGGTGGCGAGGTCAGCACGCTTTTCTTAATCGCTATCACTTTTGTCTTCGCTTTACCTCAGTGTGAATGGACCTTGCACATTCTCAAATGAAGATGAACACTTTGAGTTTTCTCTTCTTGGCAGACTAAACCTCATATTTCTTAAAACATCACCCATTCCAACTTTCTTTTACTTCGCAGCAAGTTTAATTGTTGATTAGGTTTTCAAGGTAAAATCAAAAGTGTTTTCCCTTGTTGGTAAACATGGGTGTCCTAAAAATCTGTTTCAGGTTGATCTGGCAACTTTAAGAAGGCAATATTCTGGCTCGGACCTTGACGCTTCAATTAAGTCAGAATCAATGGCTGCAGTTCAAACTCCTCTCTCCAAGAAGCGACAAAACATTTACGCGAATGTGAAAACGTCTCCTTCCAAATCAAGCACCACAAGCAGAGACTCCGCCAGAAGCGGGAGCAATTCTGACAGATCCGACAAGACTGATAGAAACCACAAGATGGCATCAGCAAAGAATAAGAGAAAAACATCTGAGATAGAAAATGGGAAGTCCGAGGTAGATGCTGTTGTTACGATTGATGATGGAGATATAACAGACAGAGACAAGTTACACAACGTGACGTGCTTGTCGCTCCCACCTATACCAGCGGGAGCCCAGAAAACGTTAACACAGACTGATTGCTTTACATCAGCACCACCTACTGCTGAACAAGTGAGAAGAGACTCCTTACTAGGATCGCTTCCTCCTTTAGAACCAGTTGCAATAACTGGGGATATTACTGCTGATATAAATGATGTTTTAGGTCAGTATTGTCAATAGAAAAATAGTTTTCTGAAATTTGTGAGTTGTGAAGTTATTACAAATTTATGTAAAAGTGCAATGCCCATTGATTCCATTATTAATTTTCATAATCGTAGGTGAAACACCCTTAGGGCGACAACTATCTAAACGCAAGAAGAAGAATGAGACCGCAACAGCATCAAATCCACAAAAAACAAACCCAAGGAAATACTCAGTTGATAATATTGATATAAAGTACGAAAAACAGAAGGACAAATCCCACAGAGTCAAACTTATAAAAAGTGGCAGTTTGGATGATCCTTCCGTGGGAAAAGAAAATAAAGAAGTGCATTCGGATTTGTTAACGAAACGAAGCGGTAGTTTGAAAGGAAGAACGCGTAGAGAAAGTAAAGACAGGACAATGAATGATGGAGAACGGCCAAAACAGAGGAGAGAAAGAAAGTCTTCTGCAGACAGTCCCAATGGCTCGAGAAAGCATGTAGAATACAAAGTAAAGGAGACGAAGAAACATGTTGTTGACGTACCTACAACCAATCTTGAAAGCACAGGTACTGTTTTACAACTGTAATTTTCACTTGTATGAAACAAGTTTGTTAAGTATTAAAATTTTTCGCATCGAATAAGAAGAGTTCATGTCTACATGGTCAACAAAGTTCACAAAATATTTTTCATCACATTTTGGTACCTTTCGAGTGAATTGGCAATAAAGCCTTGTTCGCTTGCGTTTTTTTTTTCAATGAAAATGAAATTGGTCTGAACGCTTGCATTGCTATAGACATAATGTTAAACTTTAACAGAGACATTAATATTGATGCAAATGCAAACGTTACTTTCAATGAACCTTAAGATAACAGAAAACGGATATTGTTTCAGCTGAGAGTGACACACTGGAACTGAGAACGCGACAAAAGTCGAGTCAGTTGGTGAAGAACGCCATGGACAACGTGAAGAGAGAGAGGAAATCTGAGAAGGAGAAAAAGTTACAAGAACGAGAAGAGAAAAACAAAAATACATTCAAAGATTTGTATAATATGGTAAATATTTCAAATCGATTTCTAACGTTTTGTCCACAAAAATTGTCTGTACCCTGTTCTTTGTACCCAGAAGCAGAAGATATTTTTGGAAATTTCCCCACACTGTACCTTATTTATCTGTGAATTATTGACTTTGCAAAGTATTTTACGGGATCAGAACAGTCAACTTTAAGCCGCTATCATCTCAGGAAGTTAACGTGTTATGCATTTCAGGTGAACTGGGGTGCTGGTGTAGAAGAAACTCTGCGGGAGAAGGAGTCGATAAGAAAAAGTAGAAATAGAAGAAGACACAGTGTAGATGATCTGGATTCAGATGATGGGGTCGGTACTTTAATAGGAAATATTCACGGAGACCACTGCCCATTTCTTCTTTAAAAAAACCAGCAGTGATTTTCTCAGTTCAGTAATTTGGCAATTTCTACATAAAATGAACAACAGAATCGATTGAGTCAAAAGACCCTGTGCACAGCCACTTCAGTAAAACAGTAGACATCAAAACCCAATTGTTCTTCAAATAACCTTTTGTAGTATTTTAGCTCGACAAAATCCCACTCTATTCCGAAATAGACAATGCCCTTGATTTTCCCACCTACGCACGCATGACTTTTTGCTTCAGGAACAATCTCCAAGATCAGGAAGCAGAGAACGTCTCACTCCGAGATCTCGTGATAAAAATCGAAGTAAACGGGATTCTGGTCACGTAAGTGACGATGAGCTTCTGTCGGCAAGATCAAAGAAAAAATACGGTCACGGACTGGACAATCTGGGTTACCATGAAGATAGTGATACTCATCATCGGAGAAGAAGGTAAGATGTCAATCCATTCAATGATTCATATTGTAGAAACTAATTTTAAGGCGATAGTTCAGCAAAACAGTTAACTTTTCCAGCTAACCTCACTAAAATTTCCATTTCTTGGCTAGTCTCGATGTAAATCATTTGTGCTTCGTTGATTTCGTCTTGGCTAATCAATAACTTTTTCAACGATTTTCTAAAGACACCATAGAAAGGATGCCAATTTGGGCAAAACTGGAGATTCTTCCAGTGGTGCACATCATCGCCACAAACACAAACATCACAGAAAACACAAGTAAGTCTTGGATCCAATGGCGAATTGTAATTGATCAGTAGTCAGTTGACAAGGCTGCAATGCCCCAGCCCCGTGAATGTTCTAGCAAAATAATGTAAATGAAAGGTTGGATTTCATGTTTCTTGGACTTTTCCCCATCCAACTTCTGAATCCGTTACCTTTAGAATGTGTTTTCACGAAACGATCAGCTGTAACTAGAAATGATTACAAATAATATGGATGTAGCTCATTAAACTTTTAATATTAGCAAATTTTTCTTCGTAATAAGAGAAATGGGCAATAAATTTCCAATTTTATTAGTTTCTTGGTGACACAGGACTAGTGACAGTTTTAGGGTGCATCTTTGGCGTGTCCCTAGAAGCAAATTTTTCTTACATTTTATGGGAGATTTTTGCGAAATCTTTTGTTAATTCAATAACAGGGATAACACCTTCTGTTAGCGTTGAAGTCACGTTGTAAACGGCATCTTTTTCTTCTTCTTTCTTTCAACATTTAGAAGCCACAGACGAGAAGGCGAAACTGAAGAGGAGTACCAACGAAGAAAACGTCAACATCAGCAACGGAAGCACGGTCATCAGCACCATCACAAACGTCGTCATCACAGCAGGGAAAAAGATGAAAACCACAATAGGCAAGATAATGATGATGACACAAAACGCATTTTACAAGGGAATGGGAATAATTACAACATGTATGGGACTGATGATAGTTCCTCCGACTCCGACTCTGAATTATCTGGAGAAGAAACGGGAGCTATTGAAAATGAATTGAATTCTTCACTTAACAAAGGACAAACTCGCTCCAAAACGGGAAAGGACGCTTGGGTTGGTGCTTCTTTCAATCAGAATAATAATGCTTGTGTGAAGGAAGACGTTAAAGTAGCAAATAGTTTCCAAATCCAGGACATGGAACTAGACACTTCGTTTGAAGTTTAACACGAAAAGCTGTCCACTTGGTTTCATAGCTACAGAATTTAGTTGATTTGGTTCAATAGGCAGAAAAGGATCAGGAATGTTGCCAATACTATTTTTATAATAAAGTGAATACTTTGTAAGCACTGAGATTGTCAAATAATGTTTCTGTGTGTCTATTTCATACCAATCGATTATGCTAATGTATGTTGTGACGAGTATCTCATATGAGAACATAAGTTTTCTGTGCGTAATTGAAATACCAACATCAGTTTTAGATGTTTTCTTTTGAGATACATATTCATAAAATATAAACTGAAAAAAAAATGCGACACAACCATAGAAGCAAGAGATTTGCACAGATATAAATTCAATCCAACACTTCACAATTTCAAAATGCATTGAAGGGTATAAAGAGTCAGGCACTTCGGCCAAGCGGAGCTTCTTGAGTGCAATCAAGTCCTAGGCCATGTCGCAAATCGGAATTTGCAACTATTGGCGTAACAGAAGGACACTGAATCTCAGTAATGGTCAAGCTGGCGCATCAGCATTTTACAAATCCCTCGCTAAGTACCATCAATATTTCATGCCCACTCAATACCAATTTCCGCAATTTTTGTTTATACAAGCTCATAAAATTTAGTGTCTGAATTTGAAAGAAAATGCTTTCAAACATTTATCTGATGTACACGTAATGATGTAAGCTGTCCGATGCACGTAACTGCTTACTAGTTGTTGTTATTGTAAGCATTATAGTATTATGCTTGTTAACATGTATTCTAATTCGTCAAAATTTCTAGAAAACTCCGAAAAAAATATGTTACAGTGAGTTAAATATCGATCGATTGTTTTTTTTTTAAAAAGTTTGTATTTTTAGAAATATAATAAAATCTTGCTCACAATTTCTTTTAATTATTGAAATTTTCGGGTGTGTGAAATTTCGATGTCTTCACTTGTCATCAAAGAAGTAAAATATCCTCCCAATATCTCTCCACCCCGGGGCTGCCTGGTTGACACTAACAGACTTGGCGTAGGACGGGGTTTAGCCCCGCCCCCCCCCCAACGCTCCCTATTAGTATAAACTCCAATGTCGGGAGTTTAGAGAGCCAGAAAAGTGTAGGCCAAAGGGACCAATGGTGTCACTAGCGGCAGTTCAGAGGAGTACAGTGACAAATTGACAGATTTTCAATATTTTTTTCACCTTTTTCAAAGGCAAAGTCCCCCAAGTGTCAAATGAAACACACCCATCTTCGCAGGTGAACAACCTAGCCAACGTTCAAACAAAAAAACTTCATATTTTGATAGTTGTCTTCTGATTTGTCTTGTCTAAAGTTTTAAGAGTTTAATCTCGTAAAGAAAAAATGTATCGCGCCAAGACCAGCGCACCAAGAAGTGCGAAGCCTCGAGTTGATATGGCGGCGTGCGCATGCGTATGTTAACCAGGGCATTAAATGGGACACAATGACCCAGAAAACATAAAAACACGAGAAGGATGGCGAGACAAAGAAACTGAGGTAAAGCTGAGGCTTTTATCCATTTTAATTGTTGCCAGCTACATGAGAATCACTACTTAAGTAGCGACATTTATTAGCTAAGTGTTCTCAGTAAGACAGTAAAGGAAAATGCCTTAGATTCAAAATATCTGAAAATATTTCTGCATATTTTCGGTCTGATTCACAAGCAGTTGTGCTTTTCCTGGAGCGGATCCGGAGGTGGGGGTGGCTCTCCAACCAGTCCTGCAAAATTAGATCAAGAAATACGGCCGCTGAAGGCAGCCGCACGTATTTCATGTTTATTGCCCCTCTCATGCTCCAACAAGTCTCTGGATCCGCAACTGGCATATATAAATTGAAGTGGGTGGCGTTGAAGTGATGGTAAGTTTTAACACAGACGATTTGAGTGTATCGTCTGTTTTAAGATGCGCACATGTGCTAAACTGCAGAATGCCCATATTCACCGCGAAATGGATAAAACTGACCCGTAAGGGTTCATTCACACTAGGCGACGACGACAAAGTAGATTTACGGCGACAAAGTAGATTTTATTCACACTTGGCGATG
>JBCAUG010323175.1:0-17271 GCA_038406175.1 Haplosyllis leylae | reverse complement strand
GGGTCCTAGGATATGTCATAAGGTGTCTTGTGTCCAAATTTGACAAAAAAATTCCAATGGGAAGTGTCCCAAATTGCTGATTCGAAGTTGCCAGTCGTGATTGCATAAGGTGGTTTAAGTGTAAACTTAAACCACCTAAAAATGGATAATTTAAACAGAGAAAAAATTTACACTGGAATTAACTGTCAGTGATTTAGATTTGACAAACCTATTTAATGATCACAGAAACCTTATTGTTACTATTACAAGGTGATGACAATTGGATATATCCAGTAAATATAGTTCCATTTCAATCCCATACGAATTGGGTCCCTTTGGTCTAAATTATAATTAAGTTTAATGGTTTTATTATCACTGTTTTTCTTCTTTTGTGAAAGATTTTAGTGTAAATCAAGCAAATGACATTCTCAAAAATAATTTAAATGTAGAATTGTTCAGGGGTTTAATTATTTTATAAAATATTATGAAGTCCTACTCTTTATTCTAATCATCCCATTAGGTTGAGGTCGATTGTGATGATATACTTTTTGGGTGACATGAAAGAAAGTATGGTCAGAGAAGAATTCATGTAAATCCCAGGTATCTCATTGAAACTGAGAAGGTCGATTATAAAGCTTTTGTCCAATTTATGCCAAATAAAATCAGTTTAGTATAATTCTAATCATTACCCACCATGTGATCCAGGATGTCAAATCCATACAGATGGGGGTGTATTTACAAGATTCCAGATCAAGTGTGATATACCCATAAATTCTGAGTTCACAAAAGAGAATATGTTGCCATGTGTAAGTACATATAGTAATTGGATTGACAACTTTTGGTCAAACATGAAAATAAAACTCAAATCAAAAAGGGGAAGTCAGGGGAGAATGCTGAATGGTTACCAAAATGAGTACCCTTACTAACACAACAAAAAAATGAGAGGGATATTTTGGAGTTGATACTAAAAGACATCATGAACTACTGTGCAATTTAATTCATTTAATCTTAGAAATATTTTTACAGCAAGAGTAATTTTTCTAAGCAATTTTTATTTTAAAATGAAAATCCATCCTATCAAGTTCCATCCATTAATGTGCTTTTGGAATTTTACAAGATTGCACTCAATTATTTCAATGGGAAAAATAAATTGTATTTTTAATGGTTCTATCTACTAGTTTAGTAGTATGTATTATTGTAAAATAAAATTAAATGTTGAAAAAATACAAATGGCAACAAAAGTTCACATTTTATTGGATAATGTTATTACTAATGCTATTACCAAGCAAAGCACATTAAACCTCTGATTTTAGACGGAATATGAGCCAGACATGAAATTTGCAAGTTTTGTATAATTGTGTTAAATTGGGAAATATTTTCTGAAAATATTTTTATACTTATTACCATCCACGTATGCGAATAGGTAATAATTTCAGTTGGGTCTGTCTGTATGCCTGCCTTTTTGGGCTATAAATTTTGAACTGCATTTTCAGTATACAGATACATCTTGACCATATCTAGGTCAAGTTTGAATATCAAGGTCGTTGGGTCAAGGTCAAGGTCATAATTACCCAACCTTTACTTCTGTATGATTGTCTTTCATTAAAACTTCAGTAGTCAATATCATTTAAAGGTCAAATCAAATTTCTGTCTATTGTAAATGTTTATGTGACCCATGTGTTATGCGGATGGTACACCTTCGAATGAAAGGCGTTCTTGTTAGTATTAAAGTCCTCCCATATGTAAGAGAAAATCAAAACGCTTAAACTCAACTTCACCCACATGTGGACAAATGCACATACATCAGTATCATCACAGACGATAAAACACACATATGTTTTATCGTCTGTGGTACACTGTACCATACATCGTTACTGACCAGTGTAACTTACTTTCATAATTACTGCCTGTGGATGTTATACTTATTCACAATTTTTAAATGCGCAGCCAGTTTTAGACGACGGAAAAGGATTTTTCAAGCAACATCCATGGCTGTTACAAAAGCTCCTGTACGATACAATAGCAAAAGGACACAAGACAACTCTCCCACTAAAATCTAGTTCTCCCCAATGTGTTTGAAACTTTCATTTTATTAATTTTCTTGTACACTAATGAAGAACTGCGTCATGTAAAGAATCTTTTGTGCAAACAGTTGGCCGGTTCTTTGACTCTGAGAGTGAGTATTTCACAACTGAATTTTGATTTTAAAAATGTGCGCAAAATCTTGTTCTGTAAAATTATGAAATATTTATAAATGACTTCCGAATGAATGGAAAATATAATCGAAATTAATTATCTTTTCCTTTTCGGAAATGTGTGGAATGTAGCCAGAGGAAACATTTTGTCAAAAGTATTAATGTTGATTTTTATCGAGGTATTGACGATCATTTCACTGTAAGTTAACGTAAAGCAATGGTTATTCATTGCTACTTGATGTCACTGATCTGATAAAACAAAGAGGAAGTGCGAAAAACCGATAAAAACCGAGTGCTTTGCTCTAATTTCTCTTTGAAATAAGTGCTTTAGGTTTGGCATTTCTGTAAATTGTCCGAAATAAACTAAATACGTTTTGCCTGTTTTTACTGCATCTCATTAGTCTGCACAGCAGACTCAGTGAAAATTTGTGTATACCAATGTCCAGTATCAATTTCTTTTGTTTTTGACTTGACTATCAAACTTACATAAACTACTGGCAAACTATAGCAAAAAATCGAGCAAAATACTTGTACATTTTCATCTACGGAAGTCAGAAGACAGGCCAAGAGGACGTTGAACTGGATTTGGAACAGAATATTCCTATTTCACAAAGCCACAGAGTTGGTTAATGAAGACATATAAACGGAATACGGTAACAAGACTCTCTCTACAATAGGTAACGCGAAGTTGACCTCAACTATTATTATTAATAATGTGGCTGTAACTCCCACTTTCTCGTTTCTTACACATCGTCAATGCTATTCACTCCATTAATTGATATACATTTTTTGCAATGTTATTAACCTAGCTTCCGGCCAACCCAGCAATTTTAAGCCGCATTTGTGCGGAATATGTGCGACAGATGAGTAGTGAACTGACTAGGAAGCATGTTCCAGGGGCGCGTTACAATATGACATACATCAGCAGATGTTAATCTAAATCAGTCCCCATCAGATATAGACTAATTCATCCATATATGTATAGAACATTACGGGAATTGTCAATGATCCCACACAACGTTGAAAGTCGGTAAGTCATGTGATAGGCATCAAAATGTAATTTTTGATGGGCTAAACACGTTTTATGTTTCCCTATAGATATTATCGTATCAATGCACAATGAAATAACAATGAAATCAAAAGCAATATGGTCCCATGTAATTAATAAATCAGACGAAGGAGTTGGTGTGACCTCAGGTCTCGCCGTGTGGACAGAGGAGCGGGGCGTACATTTCGTTCCCTTGGGATGACATATGGAATAAAGAGAGAAATGGATATTAGCAATACAGTATGGCAGACCACTGTATCTGCTTTGGCAAATTTCGTGATTAGAATAATGTAAACCTACATGAATGCCGATGAACGGCATGAGTAATGCTGAAGCCATGTCGTGATATCTTTGGAATAAATAGATCATCCCATGATGCCAAAAACAATTTGAGAACTACTTTCCATTCAAGAAATTGCAGCTGATTCAAGAATTCCACTTCACTTGACAACATAAAACTTTGCCAGGACATTAGAATTAATTTCAGAGAAAGTTTCAACTTTAGATTAATCAAATTAAAAGCATTCCTAGTTCAGGAATCAAAGTACTTCATGTGTGATTATTATTCCTTGAAAGATCAAGGTAGCTCCCGTCACCTTTTTCATTAGGTGAGCATAGCTCGAGGCAAGAAAAGTGTTGATCAGATTAAAGGTGATTAGCGAAATATGCTTCTACAAATGTAATGTATTTATGGACACGTGTCGGACATCCTAACAAAAGCTACTTTCATATCTTCCTTTTTACGGATGTCCTAGATGCCCATCTCAAGTGTCTATAATAGCCTTTGTGACTGTTACTTTTAATATTACACCTACGATGGTTGCGATCTACATTAATCTTCACTTTCATCATGTAACCTTTCTTTGAAAATACATTTCAATTTTACACAAATTGACCAAGAATTAATATGGCGCCTGTATTTTTATCCCACACAACCAGTTGTAGTTGAGCATTTTCAAAAATTAGCAAAGGATTCTCCCACTGCAATCATTAATTGCGGAGCGATAATTTACTTGACGTTTAGTTTCCACAATGAGGTTTCCTCATGGGTCTTGCTTAATTAAATGGTGTCTCCAATTATTTTCACAATGGAAAAAGAAGAAACCCCTTCACCGCGTAAAACATGTCCTTTTATGCGCTTTCATCTGTAGTTTTGTCTAATTTTGAAGGGAATATCCTGCGGATTTTCAGTGATGAGACGTGACAGATTAGTTGGGAGTTCTGGTGTCCGAAATGCGTAGCCCTCAGCGATAGTCGCACCTAGTGTCACTTCGGTTTTTGCGTGGCATTATCAAACTTCGGTGAGACCTCTCTCACGAATGACGCCTTATCAATGGAATAAACACATAAGTAGATTTACCGAAACGAGATCCTAATAATATGGTCACCGACTCCATGAGGGAAATACTCTTCCTGTCGTCATTACTTACAACTATCTTTACGGGGTCAGCTTCAAAGAACCCAAAGCTGTTCCAAATGTGCCGCTAGCATCCTCAAGTCCTCCCACGACTTATTCACAAAATCGCTATAACAGTACAGAGCATACTGGGAGATTATCATATGGACTTAGTCGTGACAGTGCTGTCCAGTGTCCCATTTCAATTCCCTTTGCTATGATGCTGTGAGTAAAACTTTACAAGAATTAAAGAAACTTTTGAAACTTTTGGCGGAAGACTGGTGGAGAAAGGTAATAGGCATTGTACTTCATAATTGCACACGGAGGAAGTTACAAAAATTCATTTGTATTGAATATTGCCGACTTGTCCACAGGCGCGGAAAGGAAATACATTAGTTTCACTGAACTTGGTACCAGAAGGTAAGGTATGCTAATGTTTGTGAAGGATTGTGATGCAAATTGTTTTCGAACTGTTCAAATAGCAGACCTTCCTGTACCTGATCTTTTGAAAGCCTAGAACAACTGGTACAAAGTTACGAACCTTGTGTCTTTTTTAATCCTAATTTTCAGAATTGATGTGAAGCAACAAATTAATTTTACAATCGCTGTTTCAAGATAAAAATTATGTAATGTCTTATTTTGGTAGTTCTACCAGTTGCTGAGCACATTTTCAAATAGGAAAGTGAAGAATCACAGAAGTATTAAAGTACCGGTAATTCATTCGGGATTAGCACTTTGCAACTGCATTTTAGAATTTTTTTTGTAATTGAAATAAGGAAACCGTGAATCAGATTATATTAGTAGCAAAACGCTTTTAATTCTAAAATCTTGAACTTCTGAAAGACTTTCATAGGAGATATCTACATATATTATTTTATTTTTCTCGACTACATTCGACTCAGATTTTTTTCTTGCATCTTTGTTTTTGCGGTGAATGGTAACGTTTCTACGAACTCATTCTCAACGGACATACACATGCGAGAGATTATGAACTCATTGAAAATACGTAGTTATTTCGCTTTAATTTCAAGGATTAAATACTAAACCTGTTCTCTATGCGAATTGTAATCATGAACGGCTGAATTCAGGTTTTTACTTTATGCACCAAACTGATGATGTCAAATCTCTTCGCCAGAAGGAAAATATTTTAAACTTTTGCAAATCTAACAACCTGTTAACTAAGATTAGGTACAGTTCTGGTCATGGAAAACATCTCATCAATTGCACACAAATCATTACAGGAATGGTAGGATGTGGGTTCCCGAGAGTGTTTAACGTTCTTAAGCCTTAAGGTTATCCGGGGCCTATGGGGTGTTGTGGGGGTGATAACCCACCAGGGGGTAAAACCCACAATTTTGTCAAATATTGTAGAAAAAAACTCATGAAATTAAGAACATTGTGGAAGGTATCTGCGGTGCCACTCAGGATCTGCAAATGGAGTGCCTGGAGACTAATGGGGGTGTAGAGTTTGAACAGTCTTGGGAGTATGGAGTCCAAGGGATATCTTAAGTCTGGGTCTAAGATCTGCTTTGGAACTTAGGAGTTTGATGCAAGATTTTAAGGGGAAAGGGCCCATTTAGTAAAACTTTTGTGATATTTGAGCTCATACAATAATATCAATGAGAGGTCACGTGTTAGAATGAGATTTTGAGAGAACAACTGTTATTTTTTTATAAGAGTACAAACATGAAATACAACGAAATGGTTATGGTTATGATGTGGTCATCATTTGAAGACTCCTTTTTGAAGCCTTGCTGTCTTCTCGAAATTTGGATTCAGAGTATCTAAATACAAAGTATACCGTACTTGGTACTAACTTCTTAATACTAAGTATTTCATACTTTTTTCTACAGTTTTAGATGTGATTTAATTGAACTTAGTTGTAATGTTAACAGCAAGTTTTAAAACCCTCTGAAATGAAATGATTCCAAATTCCAGTCAAATTCCAACTCATTCAGAACTAATAACAATCACACCAATTTGTTTCCATATTTCAAATGGTAATAATACTTGAATTGTGTGCTTTCTGAATGATTACATTCAAAGTGTCACAATTTCCAGCTAATTTTATAATAGTAAAACCATTCATTCCATTTCCTTTTCTTAATGGTGAAATCATTGAAATGTCATCCTTGCACTTTAATTCAGCAAACCCTGAATAAATATAAATTTGTATTAGAATTTATTTGTTTGTCAACTATTTTCAGCTTAGTTAGATTTGAAGTTATACAAAAATGTCAATTATGCCATATTTGTGTGTTTCGAAAAAAATTGTCGATCAAGATCCCAAAACTTCCGTCTGTGCGGATAGGTTTGATAAAGAAAGTTTACACAGATAAGTGTATCTGAAAGAAACTCCGATGATCCCCTCTAAAAACATGAAACCTAAAAATCACAGATTATTCACTATTCTCCTTCAAGCAACATGAAAACAGGCTTAATCCTCCACATTTATGAAATGAGGTGAATGTGTTCCACCTAAAATTGACCATTTTAGGGCCCTGTTTAATATTTCCTTCTTCATAATTAATGTCAAAAACTTATCCAGCCTCACTTCACTTGGCATAAATTTTTTTTAGCTAACTGCAAACTAAAAGTAAAAGTGTTTGTTTCATATATTTCAGAAACTGTGTACACCTAAGCCTAGTTTCCAGTTTTTCCAGTTGGCTTTAATTTATTGGATCGTTTTAACAAAAGCAGTGATAATTCTTTCACCTGCTTTAAAATGTAAATTTGTCTTTATAGACAGGTCGTATTAAGTTTAAAGTTTTGCCTAGTTACCTTGCAAAAAGTTCTGACTTTGGTTCTGCCTTATTGGAATACTATGTAAATGTACAAGTGCTTAATGTTCTGTTAAAATAATGTGCATGTATTATTACATACATGAATGTGTATCATCAAATTATTGAAATTGTCACTGATTCATATATTTTATCATTTATGGCCTGTAGTGATTGTCAAGAAATCAGTTGAATCCCTTTCAAAGGTAGAATCTCATTGCTTTTAAACTGTCATTGCTTATGTATGAGAAAAAGTTATGTTTCAAAGCATAATACAATGCTTTGAATAATTTTCTTTGAAACACTTTACTTTTAAATTTTTGTGCAGGCTATTAACAGCAGGAAATTATGCCAGTGTTAAATTTTAAATATGTTGTATTTAGTTTTTCATTTATTTATTTGCCAATTGGTTCTGACTACAGGATTTCAGTTTTCACTGGTGTTGAATGTTTTCAGAGAAAAGATGTATAAAATATTGTATAAATTTGGTTAAATATAAAAGATTTTAGAAATGTTTTTTATGCATGGGCAACTAGGCAGAACTTTAGACTGAATCTGACCTGTGTTGTAAGACATTGACTGAGACCTTAGATTGGAACAATGCCTTAACAGTCACACAATATTTAACTATTTTTCAGCACTTACATCATAAATATTTCTAACCTCACTTTGAGTAACATACCTTCTTAAGTATAAAATCAAAAGGTATATAACTTTTCCATAAGAATTCTAAAATACTAATTCTGAAAGTCTATAATAATATAAAATATATCATATTGATTGAAGTATAATGTACTATTTTCTTCAAATGTTGGTGTTCAATTATATGTCAGATGAGGAAAGGAGTCTCTAGAATGTGTGGGGGTGGGAATACATATTTCAGCATTAAAGACCCATAAAGCTTCCAGGGACCTTACTTCGCTAAATCAGCAATTTTTGACCTCCGATGCTGGGTCTCGATGCCAAAATCCTTGCTAAATTCCGACTCCTTATTCAATAGTGCAATCCTAACTGAATCTGAACAGAAATTGGAATGGAATATGAGGACTGAAGTGGAAAAACGGGGAATTTGCTGGGTTTCCCCTGAACCAGTCGTTGATGTTACTTGAAAGTCGCAACTGAAGTTTCTTGTTCGACTGACGAAAGCAATCACTGACATTCGGAAGTGTTCCTAACTTTGCTTGTTCCAGTGCGATAAAGGGCTGAACAAGAATTGATTAACCCTCTGCCGACTTCATTCAGGGAGAAGGAAACATTTAATCTCAGTCTGGTAAAAGTCTGGCCTCCCACACTTCCACATTTAGACAAAAATTCCAAGAAGAGTCATTAGTACAGTTTTGAGTACATAAATACAATCCTCGAAGGATGGATTAACCACAATACATTTGAGTTACGAGTCCTAGTAATTCTTCTTGCCGAAATGGTTTCTTTTCATTCACCTGTGTCAACGTGAAGTAAATTGGCCTTCTGAGAAACTCAAATCTCCATTAGACATTCAGTGGAAACGATAAATTCGAACCGCCTGTAACCGTTCAATCTTTCCACAGAACTCCAATTACCATCCGTGTATGCAAGTAGGTAATAATTGCAGCCAGTCTTCTGTCTGCGTGTCTATTCAGGCTATAACTTTTGAACTGCTAGACACACAGATACATGTTAACCATATCAAGGTCAAGTTTAAGTATCAAAGTTATTTGGTCAACATCAAGGTCAAATGAAAAAATGACATATTTTACCAAACTTTTACTTCTGTATGCTGATATTAACTAAAACCTATTTAAAAGGTCCTTTTAAAGCCAAAGTCACTCGGTGTCAAGGTCAAATTAAAGGAAATCAATTTTCTGCCTACTGTAAATGTTTTTGTGATCTATGTGTTGCACGGATGGTATGCCTTCGATTGAAAGGCATTCTTGTTCTTTCTAATTCTTCTTGGAAGCATTGGTCTGCCTGAGCATTGAAAGAAAATCTTTTACTTTTGCAGAATATTCCTTTCCGAGATTTCTCGCTCTTGAGGTTTTCCGCTTCATCAAACTGAAAGTTTCTCTATGTTTGTTTGCAGCGTTTTTGCATTTTGGAAAAAATATTTTTTCCAAAATGGAAAAAATATCGTGGAAAAAATCAAAAATGAAATTCAGAGTCAGTGGAAAAAAGATTTCACTTGTTTGTACAATTCCCTCCAAGTAGAAAAATTTCCAAGAATCACTCTCAAATTCCAAGAATTCAATCCAATCGCATAAATTATTTTTGATTGACAGCTTAATTCAGATACAGCTATTGGTTATCCATAACACAAAATCTTTTCCTTTTCAGATCTCTTTCCTAATATAATAAATATTATATTCTCAACATCAATCCTATAATTACTATGTTCTAAAAATAATAAGTTCATTTTTTAACTAATTTCGGATGGATTTGTATAGTATAGATCAAATAGTTCCTTATGAGTGATGTGGTTTTAAAATAATTAGTTCATTTAAATTCTAATAGATGGAGACTATAATCATTTCCATTATATTTATTTATTTACCATTACCATATTGTTTATTTATTTATTCCTGACAGATGAAGTCAAATATAGATTCTTGGGATAAGGTTTGGGGAATGTTCGTAGCCTTAGGGTTGGTTTACACTGAGGGAAAGCCAAAAGAATTGAGATTAAAGAACCATGAGGAAAAGGTGCAATTAAATGTATCGCTCAGTGTAAATGGACCCTTAGGGTTAATTTAGACTAAAGGATAGCGATAGCGAAAACGAAATTTTTCTTTTATGTTTGCCACTTGTAGTTTGATCTTTTGAAATTGTGCTTTGGTGTTTTTATTTCCACTATCCCTAACGCTCAGTGTAAATGCACCGTTAAAGGGCTGTTCACACCGAGGGTCACAAAGTAACGTTGACGGCGGGACCTTTGATATTTTTGATGGGCACTGTATCGGGCAGAATGGGTTAAATAGGCATTTGCACGTCAACGTTGCATTTCTTTACGCTGACGGTAACGTTGACGCTTAAAGCCTGTTCACACCGAGCGTCATACATATTTGGGTAGATGCCTTGATGTTTTGCTTCACCTTCAATTACTCAGCCTCCTCATTTGTTCTTCAGAAGTAAACGCATTCTTCTCAAAACTGTTACTAGGATACACAAGCAGATCCTCAATGTAGTGAGCCTAGAACACCGGAATTTATTCTTCATTATCACACAGATGGAGCTATGGTGCTGTCACTCCGACCCTGTCGCTTGGTGTAAATGAGCCTAAATTTATCTAATGATTTTATTACTGTAAGCTACCGCCATCTATTACATGTTAAGATGATTTTCCAATACATGATAATTGTACATGAACAAATATGTCAATCTCTCAGTGTGAAACTATCTTTAGGATTTCTCTGATTGTATTGTAACGTTATGGCATATATTACTTTATTACCATGTTTTCATGTCTTAAGACATTTTAAGCACCCCTTCAGTCTTATACTCAGCTGTAATCACTCAAAAAAACATTTGACTTTTTCATGCTAGGGATGGTGATGATACTGGGAGTTGGTGTTAACAGGCCTTAATGATAACTTTCAACAGATTTCAAAAGGATTATTATGTGCACTTTCTGAAGCAGCTTTATGTGAAAATAAACAATATCTGTCTTCTGTGCAATGTAATGTCAAACGAAAGGTCCCCATATATTAATGTGGTCCCTGTCATGAACCACTTCCAATTGGATACACAACCAGATGCTGATTGTACTCAGGTTAGGACAGGGCATAATCTTCAGCAAGGCAGAAAATGATGATTCTATCCACTTTGTGAGGCAGTTTCATGTTAACAGAAACAATGTCTGTCTTCTCCCCAATGTAAGCTGGCACCGAACGTCCCCATATTTTTATCTGGTCCCTGCCATCAACATTCTCCACATCGATCTTCTCCAAGTGCTGCACTCTCCTTCCTCCTGGATTCAGCTCATACTCGAAGGACAATTGCACATGGCTCCGTATGGTTGGGGGTAAAGAGCTATTTGGATCCACCTCTTAGCAATCACTTTCTCCTCAGCCCAAATTAATTATCCTATTACCAATGCAATGCAAGTTAAAATTGTTTATCGTGTGTGTATGTATGTCTTATTTAAATGGGAATTCTCCAGGGGAAGGGAATTTGCAACAAATGTGTAAATGAAGCGCCGCCAGTGGAACTTGTTAAAGGTACCAAAAAAAGAATTACTATGTGATATGTATAAATGAAATAGATTAAAACTCAATGTATAGTGAAAAATATCTTGGGGTTTGTCTTAATATGTAGCACCTGCACCCTTTCGGACTAAATGTCTTTGTTACATTAACAATTAATCAGTCAACCGTAACTGCGCTCTCCTTTTTGAGATTCATTTAGTCCAGGTCACTACTCAAAGGACAATGAGAATGGACAAAATGACATTACAGAAATAATTGTCACTTGCATTAAATTCGTAGCTATACACAAAATACCTTTAAAATTTCAAGTGAATGAAGAGCAATTAGTGTGAAAGGTGAGTTTCATTTCACAGCTACATTTTGCCTAAAGGTATAAATTCAAAATGGCCATTTTGCGTTAAATAGATTAGAACATGCAATGTGCTTTCCAGCCCCCTTCCCCCACGTCTAAAAATATTTCAGAATACAATAAACTGGTCATGCGTCAATGCAGCAGGAATACTGACCGTGCTATAGCAAATCCTTGGGAGTGGGGGACTCAGTCTGGCACTGAAGACCCGTTCACACTGTGCAATTTGCGACTGCTATTCTTTTTGATTACAATGCACTGAATAGGACCTGGTGGTGTTAATGGAGTCTCACAGTGTGAACACTTCTATTGAGTCCTGTACAACCCATTTGTTGCGATAAGCAGAATCGCAATCGCAATCAGAAAAAGAAGGCACAGTGTGAACGAGCCTTTAGTCCTCCCCTTTGCTGGGCTAGACGTGACTCGGGTTCCCCCCCCCCCACTTCCTCTTTCTATTTCCAACAGTGAAAGTTGACTTGGGTGCAAATCCATCTTTAGATTCACAGATTCAACTGATACAGGTGGATGGCACCTGGACCCTTTGGCAACAAGAAATTACTTTGTAAGATCACCAATTAATCAGTCAACCGTAACCGTGCTCTAGTTTCTTGCATTCCTTTACTAGAGGTCACTACTCAAACCACCATGAGAATTCATGCAATGAAATTGGTGAAATAATTGTCTGTTGCATTAAATTCGTTATTACACAGAAAATACTTTTTAAATTTGAAGTGAATGAACAACAATTACTTTGAAAGGTGAGTGTTGTTTCACAGCTACATTTTGTGTGAAAAATACAAGTTGAAAGTGGGAATTCTCACTGACATAAATTGATAAGTTGGCATGTGTTTTGCAGCCCCCTTCCCCCAGCTATAAAAATACTTCAGAATACCAAGAAAATACTCTGGCATCAACACAAAATGAATACCGACTGTGGCGTATGAAGTCTCCGGAGGGGGGGGGAATCAGTGTGGCTTGCCTACACCTGACTCGGGTCCCCAAATCCTGTTGCGATATCAGTTGGCATTGGAAGGTTTCTTTAATTTGGAAGTTTGGTAAAGACACCTACAATGCATTCTGAATGGGATTTCTTTTTAGTTTTGTTTGTATTTACACAATACCGTTATGCGTCACTGTTAGAGCAATAATGCCATCCAGAATTCAGATGAGTAATTTGACATGCGCACCCTGCACCATCTCTGTGATGGAAACACTTCGCAGCATTCACTGTTGGTTAGGTTCTCATAGTGTAAAGATGTAGCTTGATTTACTGCATTAATAAAGTCAATTAAAAAGCCACTTGTTCTTGTTACGCATGATAATTTAACACCCCCCTTCCCCCTGTAGACAGACATCGTGACGCCTGTAAAAAGAGTAGGTCTCTGCGTGGTTGGTAATAAATATTCAATTCAGTCTCCATGGAGACTGTACTGGCCACTGACGTCACAATTGCAGAATTTAACGTTGTGAACATAAGAGAAGAGAGAGTAGATACAATGTATTTTTCTGTACGGTAATGTAATTTACAATGGACAATTTCAATCTAGATCCTGATGTAGATGTAAACCGATTAGCAATGGAGGTCCAAGAATATATTAGGTAAAATAATAAGCTGACTGTTAGTGTTGAGCATTGCCAATATTCTCATTTATTGTCATCTAGATCTATCTATTCATTACCCATGCTCAACAGGAACTACAGTTTATGAAACCACACTTTATCCTTTATTTTTTGTCACTTATAATTGAAAGGACTTACAGGTGCAGGTGTTGCATGTTTTCTGTTGCAGTTTGGGTTGATCTTAATGCTTCATATTCCATGTGTTGGTCATGGGCTGTACTACTAAATCTAGCCAACCACAGAATTTGGCCACTTTTCACTTGTTGTGGCGATGATGTGTCAATTTTCGGGGTATGATGCCATCTTCCCATCAATACAATTCTATTGAAAAGGAAATATCTATACTTGGCGTTTCTGAAATTGTACCCAAATTGGATGGTTGGGCAGATTTAGTAGTACAGCCAATGTCTATAAAACATAAATGTACTCAGTGATTAATTTATTCCCATTGATCATGGTAATGTTATTCGTTACGTGTCACTTTAGTGTAAGGCAACTTTATTAGCAACAGCGTACATACTACGAGACAAGGTACTGTTTTCACATGTGTCTGTCTGTCCAGAGGGGGAGGGTAATTACTCGCAGCTGGGGGGGAGGGGTTAGTTGCCCAGCCTGCTGAACTGTTGTACGTTTGTGCTAGTCTAGAGAATCGAATAGACCTTAACCTGAATGGAAATGTCGTGTACAGAGGGTTATTTTTAAATTCTCTACAATCATGTGAGCAGCCTGGGCAACCTACATAAATATCCACAAATCTCATATGATAAGTAGCCATAGCCTCTAAGTTAAATTCTATTTATTTTGTACCAAATACCAAGAAGTCCGAATGAAACTTTCTGGAATCCTTGTGTTGTTGTGAGTACTCACCTGCTGTCAATTAGGGCATGGCGTCACACTTGACTAATTCCGTGCTTACATGTTGCTATCTTCTAATTTTAGGATGGCAGACCCTAATGCCTTCTTTGAAAAAATCCACATCAACAGAAATGGCACTGTGCTTGTAGTTCCATTAAGTGTTCATGAGAAACAAAAGTATATGGAAGAATGCTATTATGGTAAGTCCTTTCAGTCTTGACGGATACAATACTCAGTGATAGCAGTAACAGAACAGGGTCCCACAAGAGGGACACTGAACAGTGTCACACCACCAATCATTTAAAATAAGGACGTATAGATCCAAAACGATTTGGGCAAGGTTTAAAATGTACTGAGAAGACCTTTCTCCCTTCAATTAGTAAAAACAATTACTCGTTTTTTTGTGTGTGCTGATGTGACCTATTGAAAGTGTTCCGTGAAAATTGGACATCTATGGACAGACGAACAATAAGCTCACTGAAGACACTGAGCCTGAAACGCTGCTTCAAAAGCATGCCAAATACAATAGTTTTTCTATGGGGTTGTGCATTCCCTCCAAAGGGAATTTGGCAATGTGTGTCTCTGCTGCTGCCACTGAAATCCTATCCATTAGATTACAATTTTGACATCAGGCCTTGTATCGTTGAAGTCACTTTCAACAGAAACAAAATAATTCTTGTTACCTGAATAGTCTGGGATGTCAGTAAACATACTAAACCAAACCTGTGTGAATCCTTTAGCAATGCATTTGCGTTATAGGAGCAATGTAAAATCAATTGAGAAATGTGAATTTTAAATGATTTCTATTATTCCTAAATGTCTTTCAGGGACATTCGGACCGTACTACCAGTGGCTGGCATCTGTCACAGATGAATACATCAGAATACACAGACCACAACCAGAAGAGGGTATTCATGAGATATTGCACCAAAGTATGCCACCATCACCTTCCATGCTGAGTGTGCAAATGCAACCTATGCCCATCTACATAAATGCAAGGGCAGTGAGACCAGGACCAGGAAGGATTAATATTACAGCTAATCCTAACCCAATGGTAGTACCAGTACGTCCAGTGTATGCTGCCCCTGGCCAACAACATAATATTCTGCGAGCTAACCCACCTCAATACAGTGTACCTGCACAACCTGCCACTCCATTGTTCCCTCAGGCTGCAGTTTCACCAGACAGTATTTCATCCCAAGCAGTTATGCAAAGTCCACCAATGAGATTACAGGATTTACAAGCCAGTGGATCAAGTGTAGTTATTGACAACAGCAATCTGCAGCAACTCACTGAAGCTCAGTTGTTGCAGCTAAGAAGTGAATCTCCGGTGACACTGAACCAAACACAATTTGAAGACATTCAACGAGCATCATCACGAGCATTCACTCCAAACCAATTGGATGAAGGGAGTGGAGGAACAGCAATATCTATCAATGGGAATCAATTTGATCACCTGCAGACAGGAGTAGGAATGAATTCAAACCAATATGATGATGTGCAAAGAGGAGCATCACTAACAATTCATGCCAACCCAGTTCATCATCTGAAAACCGAGACACCAGGTTCAATGAATTCCAACAAATATGATGACATCCCAGGAGGAGCTTCAGCAAGAATAAATGGAAATAGCTTGGATAACGTCCAGATGCAAAGAGCGGGAGGTATTAATCGTCAGCTGGAAACAGGAGGCATGCGTCCAAAGAGGTTTAATGAGCTGCAAGCAGCATCAGAAGCATACATTAATCCAAACTCATTGGAAGAAGTGGAAGAACCATCAACACGAACAATTAATGTGAATCAATTCAAAGAAATACTTGGAGAAGGACCAGGAGAATACAACGAAAGTGGATTTAATGTGTCAAGTGGGGAAGAAACAGAAATGAATGAAATGGCAACGCAAGAAGTAGGAATTCCCACTCAAGAAGTAGGAATTGGCACTCAAGAAGTAGAAATTGAAGTTGAGGAGGAAGAAACACAGCAATGGAAGAAGTACAAACCTGACATCTACACAACACACAATAATCCTATTGACCCCAAGAAACATTTAACACCGGAATATTTTGAAATGAAAGAAAAACTGGAAGAGAAGAAGCTGGCCGAGAAGAAACTGGCAAAGAAGAAACTGGCAGAGAAGAAAAGTGATCGCATGGAGCAACACAAACTTTATTTACAAATTGAAGATGATGACGACGAGGAGGTTGAAGAGGTGGGTGATGAAGAAAATGGATTGGGTGTACGAGAATATGAACGTGTAGGAGATGAAAAAGATGAATTTGATTCCAGCTCATCGGAAGAGGAGAATAATGATGATCCGGATTATGTACCTGAGCCAGAAGAAATGAGAACTGAAGTGGAGCAGCCATCAACCAGATCAGTGGGTGCACGCAGATACAGAAGTCGGTCTGAACCACCTTCAAATTTGGACGACAGGATATTGCAGGGTAATTATCATAACGTTCCACTGAACACCACATTCTTGGACACCCTCAATCAAAAGGAAAATGTAGACAGAAACATTTTTGACACTATGGCCCAAACTAGAATTATTGATGAAACTGGACAAGAAGTGACTGTAAACAACATATTGAATCGTGACAATGATTCTGAAGATGACAAGCGTTTATATCTATCTGCTTTGTCTATTTCAGCCAGTCAGATGGAACAATTGAAGAGATTGAAAGAAAAGCAGAACAAAGTCAAGTCTCCACCTCCACCTAAAAGGAGTCGACTGGATAATACCCCCTTCACAACACCTCCACCCAAGATCAAAGTGTCTGCACGTTCACGTGTGTACATGGATAGTGATAAAGAAGAATCAGGGATAATGAAAACTAACTTTAACATCAAAGGTGGTGGCATGTCTGGAGG
>JBCAUG010323064.1:0-17274 GCA_038406175.1 Haplosyllis leylae | reverse complement strand
ATGTTGGGTAAAGGTGACTAGGAAGCTGTACATTATTTATTCACTTATGACTGTGTCCGGTACCTGACTTCCTCATAGAGTGACTAGACACATAGATCTGAAGGTAACCCCAGGTAGGTACATGATAGATGGGTCAGTATCTACAGCCTAAACACAGAATTAACTTGATGAATTACGTAGATAAAATTTCAATTAATAATACTTTATGTAATTGTGACAAATATCCGGTTCTTGTCAAGGAGCATTTTGGAAACTTCTAAGGTAACCGTATGTCTTCATAGATTCTATTTTCGGTTGTTTTATTGATTTACCCCGTGGAAATATGACTTTCTGATTGTAACTTCAAATGCGATTAAAGCATTTGCGAGGAATCATCTGATAAACCTGTACAAATATAAATTTCAAGATATTGCAAAATGTTAAAACTGCTGGTCTTGGCAGAACTCTAATGGGATCTCTTGAGAAGAAAACCTCGAATAAGCAATCTGTTGTGAAAAAACCCAAATATCTTGAACGCAAATTTATGTCTTGAGTCTTTTAGCAGATTTGCCTTTCAGGCTAACTATGGCAATGTCCATAAAAACTAGGAGCATTAAAAGACTGTAGTTCAGAGTCCAATATCAGGAGCTGTACAATTGAATAAAAGATGAGTTTAGGCGGTGAGTGGTCCGCTCTGCTGAGACAATAACCATAGGAACCTACCTTGTAGGTAATTGTATTACTGTTGACATAAGCATTTTCTTGCAGGAAACATTTTGCGGAACTAAGACAGTACATTTCATGTTTCATGAATCATAAGCTCTGAGACTAAGTTCTCTATTTTGGGAGCATTTTCTTTACATGGTATAATTCTTTGAGAGAACTTTGAACATTTTGCGCACTCCTAGAATAAATAGATCCAACTGACATTTTATTGGGTAAAACAAAGATTTATTACGATTATCTGCATTTGCATTTAAATCTATATTATTTGAAGGAAACATTAAAGATATACAGATTGTGTCATTTAGATTGCATCAGGAAAATGAAACAATCCCACACAAGCAATCAGAATTGAATAAGCTTTATGTGGATATTAATCACAGTTTATGCCTCATAGAAGGATGATAGGCAAAGACTCCAATGCCCTTACCATAAAATAAACTGGAAACATTTTGACAGGGGAGATCGTGGAAATGATTTTGATAGACAATGGAAATAAGAAAAAATATGATGTCTGGGTTCAATGACTGTTTCTTTTTTGCGAGCTATATTTATTGGTTTTGCTGATGACTGTTCAGATGACACATAGGTCACATTCGAGTTTTTCACAATAAGATCAAATTTGACATTTTAAGACTTGCTAACACATAGTGTAAGGGGTACCAGTTGGTGTTTGTGGCAGCGGGATCTGGATAACTTAAAAATTGGAAATAAGGTCAACACCCCCTCCCACCCCCTGAAAATGTAGTATTTCCTGAGATTTCACCATTTTTGGACTCCGGATCAAAAATGCAGAACCCCCTCCAAAAATATGGGACTTTGGGATTTCACCAGTTTGCCAATCCCCAAATATGGGACTTTAAATTCCAATCCCTAAATTTTACTTTGTGGAGGGGTTGTTTTGATTTTGGGGTGCCTTGTTTCTTTTTTGTTGTATTTTCACAAATAAAGTACAAGTGGATCCTTATATAATCTGCAAAGAAATTTCTGAAGATATTCTATCTAAGGGAAATATTCCAAAGCGGAATGATATTACTATTGACATATCCTATTTCTACAAGAAACATATTGTGAGATCTCCAGGGCTTTTTACATGGTAAATCTACGTCCGTGGGGTCTTTTCATTGAAGCAAGGAATTCCAACACATCTTCTGAACTTAATGTACCTGTCAACAATGACGTTTCATCTGGATAAATTTGGATAATGTTTGATCTTTTTTTAAATATGTCTTTGGTCTGGCGTTTTACATTTCAATGAAAAACATCAAAACATAATGTAAGGTGCGCGTTCTGCTTACCTCTCTGCATGTATAAGAGAGTAACTCTTGGTGTGGTGAAAGTGTGTTTATTCTACTCCGGCCCTATTAGTGGTGCACTCTATATATATGGGTATATGCCGGGCCTCTATAGGCCAGTCTGGTCCGAATCTAGGGTGTGGGCGGAGCCCTCCCTGTACGTGCTTAAGCACGTGCCGTACCCTGCAATAATTTTGTTTGACAACGTACACGACCAATTTAGTGATGTTTCGCTAAACTTCTTCGGGTGCAAGAAAGTAGTTGCGTAAAGGTCAGTCACCAATAAATATTCAAAAAACCTGATTTAAAAGAACCAACCAGTTGGGTTCCCATAATGTTCCAGAACCTGCGATTATTCAGTGTACATGTTCTGGAAAGGAATTATCAACTTTTGCAGAGCAATCCTGAATTATCGGCTCAGTGTATTTGATTTGGACAGACAGTCCTTACTAATATCATTATTCCCTGGATAAATGTCAACAAACTATAAACCTCGAACACATAAATCTTTGATTCTGTGTCCTCATTTCCTGTAGGTTTAAAGCAAGGAAAACAGAAAACCTTGTTCTGTTTTGTGTTTTACTCTAGTTTTTCCACAATTAGATCTACCAGAACACAAAGTTGACAGATCAGGCAATTTATTCTTACCTTGTTTTACCCATGTTAAATTTGTTAATTTGGTGAAATATACTATTCAACTTCTAATTGATAATATGTATGAAATGAACTGTCATGTCAAGATATGTGCAAGAAAATCAAACTTAAACTGAAACTAAAAACCTGTCAGATCTGGCAACATTATATAATTATGGAAAAACACGAATGTTTTATGTTTTAATGCGTCAGAGAGGAAAACATTTTATGAAGTGTTAGATCTATTTCAAACGTTTCATGTATCTTCATTCTGCAGTAAAGTCAGTTCGTCTCTGCTGTATTTTATTTACATGGTGAATATCATGAAAGAAGAAGTTTTTTTTTCTCTCACTATTCTTATAATTTCAAAACAGGACTGAAGAATTGTATGGCATTGTATAGTGTTGTCAAAAAAGAACTTTGTCATCTGACACCAAAAATCTTTCACAGAAACCTTCGCAGCTTCGCTTTTGTTACACTTCAAAATCTTTTCAAAAGAAAAGACTCGGTTGTTTTTCCAGGATTCCCCAACTTTCAATCTGAAAATTTGCTTCCTGAAAATTTAAAAGATTTTCGTTTCTTCCTGCAGGAAGGCAAGGTCTTGTTTAATGTTTTTGTGTAGTGTTAACAATGGTTAGGAGCACAAGGTCATTACATTGTCAGCACATTTTTCGCTTTTTATGTTTGGACAGATAAGTGGTTGAAGAAGTTATAGGCACCAGTAGTGCTGGTTGGAATAAGAATGGGTAAATTAGAGAGAAACATTTTCTTTGAGGTTTTGGTGCAATGTTTCAAAAGATCACTCTTTTCAAAAATCATTTACACATAGCACAAATAGTTAAACATCTTCCAAATAAGCTGTGTCTTAGAAGTTTTGGTTAATGGCAGATTTATAAGAGTTCCAAAATAGTTAAAAGGAATTATGCATGCTTGTTTGGAAAAGGGTAAAGTATTTATCTTCAGAGATAAAAACAGTTATCTTGATAATTCTAAATGTCAAACGAAAATGTCAATGTATTGGTAATAACAGAAAATTCTACATATGACAATAAATACCACAAATGAAATATATGTTTCTACAGTGGGAAAAATACGTCATGACATTTCAATAAACTAATTATGTACGAGCAATAAAATATTACCAAACACGTGAGATAAAACCAATGCCATCTTAGTTGGAATAAGTTTCTTTCAGCTCAACATTGAAGGAGGTAATTTCATTTCGGGGTGGCTTTTACTCACAGCTGTTAAGTGGACCTCATGGAGACATTTGCTAGATTTGTCGCAAGGCTATTAGCATCATGACCCTTAACAGTGGTGTTTACTATACGGGAGTAATGTCCAACATCAGAAGTTATTTGCACAGGAATGTCAGCAAATCAAGGCAGCTGTTAAACCAGCCAGGCATCTTTTTCAAGTACAATGACATCTAGATTCTTATTTTAGTGGACAAATCGGCAAGTCCAACAAAGAAGTTATCAATTGTAGAATGGAATTATACGAGGATATTTCCCTCCAAATTACTGTAAGCGTTTGGAAAGGGCAATATTTGCCAGGGGCATGAATACCAATGCATTTCTAAATACAATTTGAGAAATGTTCCAAGAAATTCTGGGGATCATTTTGTAGGTAATCGGGTTGTGCTTTTGGGTATCACGTACGTTGTTCGGAATCGGAATCAAATTCATCCATTCCTAAAGTCATATGAAAACAATGGTCATCATGTATGTATGGTCATTACCTCTTGTCGTACTTTTATTTTATGTCTTCATATTAGCTCATTCGAGTGTTTCACAAACACACAAAGCTGGCAATGTTGGCATTATCGCCAGCTTTGTATTCCAATATAATTGCAGATTTCTTCTTTATTTGCATCAATTGATTTCAATAAATGTAAAATTAGAAATCAAAAGGCATATGAGCACAACATTTCAAGCTTACACATTTTATACCAATAGTTGATTTTAAAGGGCATAGTTAAAACAAAGTTGGTAATATTGGCATTCTTGTATTGTGGAGAGTTTATGAAAAATGTCAGTGTCCTTCTAGTGTTGGAAATCTTTTCTCGTATATTTATATTTTCTTACCACAGAGAGGATTATGAACACAAAATATTTGCACAATTATGTTTTAATGATAATGGGACACGATATTTAAGGAAACTTTAAACGTTTGATTTATTACCCCATTGTTATGTCTTGCTTTTATTTGTTTTGCCATCATTACTCCTTTTCATGAGCAATACAAATAACGTTTCATCAATTATTCACTCCCTCCGTCTGAGTTGTTAATGTCACGCGAACACACTGCTCAGTCAATTTTTAAAATTAATCAACTTAAAATTGTTTAGAAATAAATTTTGTAACACAATAACAAA
Source organism: Haplosyllis leylae (assembly GCA_038406175.1). Lineage (NCBI taxonomy): Eukaryota > Metazoa > Annelida > Polychaeta > Phyllodocida > Syllidae > Haplosyllis > Haplosyllis leylae. Next base: position 12,267 of record JBCAUG010323064.1, on the reverse strand, counting down.
AAAGATGAAACAGCATGGGGATAATATTGTTACTGCCAATACTGCGTTTTTTGGTCATTGTGAAAACAACTGCGCAACGTTAATTAAAGAAGTTTGATTGCCCTGCTGAAGGGAAATGCATCTGTTCATGGATGAAACCCGTAATGGTATTTTACATGGCATCATTTATCGAGACTTTACTGAAGGAAGTTTGCTTGGCAAGACTTGACGGACCCACACATGATTTATGTGACCGTGTATTTAAAACAGGAACCAGAATCTTCAGTGCCAATCGAGCCTTCCTATTTATCTACAGCAAATACATTTACATAAAGAAAGTGAAAGAAGATGAGAGTATACTGGCACGCATCATTGTACAAAACAGCATATATCGAGTTTCTTCGCAATGAAAAGTCTCAGCATGAAACCTGAATGGTTTTTAACCTTGTACCTGAATCCGAAAAGACCAAATAAAACTGAATCGAAAGAATTGTTGGCAACAATATAGACATGTTGTGTAATGTTTAATAATAATAATCAGACAAAGAGTCACGGTAAATAAATATGTGAGCAAAAGGTGGTCATAAGTCACATTCATCATAGATCTGTCTTACTCAAAGGAGAAGACTGAATGACAAGCCGTCGAGTGATTATCTATGATAATGGATAATAGTACACCAGGCACAGACTAATTTGTCTGGACAATGCCATAACATATAATTGGGTACTGTTTTACCTTTAATGCAGTCCTCCTCATATATCCTGGACAAAGCTGTTTACGAAAGTTATAATGAGGCTCAGAGTATAATCATCTCAAAAACGAAGACCCTCTTTTTCAAGGCAAAAGACACCACATGAAATATGTATTGCGAAAAAAGACTAATGTTTTGGCATAAATACGAGATCTACATTACACCTGGTGCTGGTCTGACTTTACTAACTAGCTGTCCTTTCCAATGGCTTTCTCACTTAAGGAATAAACATTTTATAATGTCAGGTTATAAACCTAGGCTAGGCAAGTCAGTTCCCTGATATATCAAACAAATTATAACCTTATATTAAAGTTACCAATGCCTATGGCTTTCTTGAAAAGTCTGTGGGCCATATAGTATGGACAACTAGTCAGTAAAATCAACTGAATACCGGGTGTTCACCGTAATAAATTGTTTGCTCATCACACAAGGGAAGGGAACATCGCAGAAAAACAGGTGAGATAAAACCAATCATAAGTCTTTGGGGCTTAATTAGAAAATGGTAAGCATATTTTTTGGTCTTCATTTCCTTTTTGCTGAAGCTGTTCAATGTTTGTTTGCTGCTGACGGTATCATGAGAGCTCAACTCCTGCATGAGATAACTGAACACATCAGATATTGATGTTAGACCCAAGACAGATAAAATTCGTCCAGATATTTAATACTACTGTGTTAGGTCTTGGGACATACATTGTCTAATGGATTGATATAATGGTTGAATCTGCTCAAAAGGGAGATGGCGCTTTTTGCTTTGGAAGGAAATAGTTGGGCACATGCAACATCATTTGAGCTGGTACTAATATTTAATCTGATGAAATAAATGAGGAATTAAACATGTATTGAATCCTCATATTTTTGCAGACAACCATGCAGTCTCAATGTTAAAACTTGAAATTTGCACTTTGAATCTATAATGTTGCAGTCTATGCTATTTTGAACCATAAAACTTTCAAAATGTTGCAACGGTTGCCACACCCAGACTTGCTTAGGGGTGGGGGTGGGTAGGGGGAGGTATAGATCTAATTATTTTTTTCAAGCCATATTATATTCCACATATGTAGTCCTAGACAAAAAGCTCAAAGACAACCTGCTTGACATAAAAACGTGAAAATTAGAATCGATTTGAGGTAATCCATTTTGAATATAAGACAGGATTTAGACGGCTAAGGAACTGCTTCACGTTTCTTTATCACAAAATGTTGAGATGTTTACCAATAATAATTTGAAAGATTTCCTCGGAGATGAAAGTAACTACTGTTCATTTCACCTATTTGAAATGCAGTATCTTAAGATTCCCCTTCTTCCTATATATGCTTCTAGCTAATGTGTACATTAGTGGAAAAAGCTGTAAATGGGCAATCAAACGAAGTTGTTCTCTTGTGAATACTTGACAGCTTCAGCTCATTGCACATTAAAAGCTTACTTGCCGTAAATTGCCTCAGTAACACATTTAGGCAAAGAAAGGAGATTGCCTTTCCACTAGTCGTCATTCAGAGATAAGGAGAAGGTTATAAATCAAAGGTTTTTCTACTGATTTGTTCTTTAAGCTGAGATTTTGTATTTACCATCTCAAATCCATCTGATTATAATGTTCATAAAAATTTCAAGGAGAAATATGATGGTTTACCTGGAAAAAGTCGCCTTATTGATTCAATCCCTGTTTTAAGCTATACTTCCAAAGCCCTTTTTGCTGTTTCCAACAAATGTTTTGAAATATAAAAAGCAAGGACGTCTGAGAAACATTTATGTGAAGCGTAAAAACTAAAGAACCAGGCTAAAGTTACCAAGCAAAATCTTTGCTGCTTTGTTGAATATCTTCATCAGGTTCCATAACTAACTAATTGCAGACATATATTTTAAAATTTGTTTTAAAGAAATTTGGCTGAGCCGACTCCCAATAGGCAGGCGTTCTTTGTGAATATTCTGTACTCCTGTTTGGGACTGTAGATGGCTTCATTAGTGGATTACAAACCAGGGTCTCCTCAATTGTACTTCAATTTACAATAAATCTCGTGATTCGCAGAAACGTGCACTAAAATACACATGTAGGGATTGATGTTTGATCTAATGCATCTGGCAATTTTTGTTTTTAGTAAAGTTGCTGACTTTTTAAAGCTTCTCTTTTGCTCTAAACTGCCAACGGCTGAAAATGTTACAATTTCAAGATTGAATCCAGCTGATCGGCTCTTAACATCACGAAGAGGCAATCTTTTAAAAAAGGTAATTACATGCCAAGGAAGGCTGAAAGAACAATTTTCAATCTAACTCTACATTCTGTAAGTGTCTGCCTTACATTTGAAAATTATGGATGTGATGAAGAGGTGGAAATTCAGTGAGGTACAAAAACGAAAAGAAAGGAAAGTTTCTGTTTTGATTTTATACTTGAATTGCTCGTGGAAAACTTTCAATTGTAAATCCTCTCCTTCACAAAAAAGGTCACAGGCGTTTGAGGTTGACAGCAGTTACTGCGACAATATCAACATATTTGACGCAATGCATAGAAACCAACGTCACAATCACATTTATGTACTGAATGGATGAAGACATAGGTTGCTGTTCCGACAGTTTTTTTCCGCAATGCATAGAAACCAATGTCGCAATCATATTGAAGCATTGAATGGGTGAAGACATAGGTTGTTGCGCTTTACGTCAAAAATCTTTATGCTGTCCGAATCTTCAACGCTGTGTGTGAACAAGTTTTAACTTCTTATACACATTAAGTCTTGAGGTTGGTTTGCTTGTTCCTAGTTCCCATGCATCGTCTGGCGTGTTTTCAGTCGTTACTTTCAGGTGAGGAACTCGGGTTGAAAACATAAGGTAACGTTTATTCTACTCTGGCCCTACTTGCGGTGTTTTCTATTACGCCCACTCCAATAGGTATAATAATACAGTAATGTACAGATCGAATGACACCACCTCTCGAATTAATAATATTGAACTCTTCATCATTAGCTTGATTAAATTTGTTCTGATGAGGTAATAAGGAATTCTGATCAACGTTGGTATTACCTGTTTCCGTATATTTTTACACCAATATACTTCATGCTTTTTGTGTTACGCGATCAATCTAAATGCTTTAAACTTTAATGAAGGCAACCTGTAACAGACGGAACAAATTCCATTTGGACAATAAAGTATAATTGTTACCCGTTGAAGCCTCCCGAAGAGAACTCTCCAACATTTGTCAGTTGACTATATATATTTCGTCTACCGGCCATATTTTACTCGGCACTAACCCTCACATAAATTTGTGAAAAGGGTGATTGTAAAATTGATTTCTGTATGGATATATGAAATCTTAGAATTTATATTTGTGTCTATTTTATCGCAACGTTGGCATAATGACTGAGTTTTCGACAAATATTTTGCCCACCCTCCCACCCACTGGATGATAATGATAAATGTGCGTGCAGCCGAGAAGCCATTTCACAGGTGCGGCTTTCTGAAGTGATCCGGGGCCGCGCTTCAGGTGAGGTGAACCGATAAGGACACATCTGCGCCTGCCCTTCACTCCGGATCACGTTACGTCATGTCATTAGGCAACAAACGTGATGGATAAAAGTCAACGACAAGAAGCGCCATTTCTTTCATCTCTAAATGCATTTGCTTGTAGTTAAAGAGCATAATGAGGAGATGTTTATGCGTGTCTGTTCAGCAGCAGGTCGTTAACTAAAGTTCTCTCTTTTTCGATAGGTGAATTACTGGGTGAATGTTTATGAAAAGTCCTTTTCAAACCCCCGTCGCCAAAAGTATCTGTTCACCCAGTTTTCGTTGTGAGGATTTTAATTCCATTAAGTGGCTTTTTGTAGAAAGTTAAGAACCCGGATATTTTTACGAGGGTCCGTCTGAATTCTGTGACTATTTGTTCATCAGAATAAAGGCAACGAAGGATTTCTTATTAATCAATGTTCAGTGACATGACGTATAGGGAAATATTGTGACAACTACGATTGGTAAAAGGTGGTGATAAAAAACTTGAGGAAATAACATGTAATTTTAATGAGTAGATTAATTCAATAAAGAGACTGCAGTTGACTGTGTGTTAGCCTGTAGGCTAGTTTATGTCGAATTCTATGTCGACAAATTATTGAAATTTCAAACATCACATGTAAATAAAACATTGTTATAATTTGCACAACATGCACAAACTTCCATTTCAAGCATTAATTTGTTCAATTTCATTTGTGTGAGACTTCCTAGTGTTATCTGACAAAGCAATAATTTTTACCAGAAACAGTATGAGTTGAAAATTTAAGGCTCGATGCTCAGTGCACATCAAATTTAAGAAAATAGACTAAACGTTTAGGAATGATTATACGTAGATTTAACGTCTTGTGATGAATATTTTCGTTGTCCTTTTCAGGCTGTTTATTCTTTGGATTGGAGTTTTACGGATTTTTTTTGTTTTATCTCAGTATATTTGTGTTCAGCAAAATCTGGTAGTAGATTGTTTTGGAGGTTTAAGTTATTTCGCAGAGGGCTACTGAGAATGACCATAGACCATGTACTCACGTCCTGTATAAGGAAAATACTTCTAGTTCTATGTATTACATGATCAATCTAAAAAGTTAATGAAAGTAACCTGGAACTGACAAATCCTATTCGGAAATTAAACATAATTACTATCCTGTTCTTAACATACTCTCTACATAGATCTAAGCTGAGAAAATCTAGTGGCAAATAATTTATTTTGTAACTCTTTTACTATGAATACCTTTAAGTCTTCTTTAGCGCTAGATTTATTTGCAAGGGTCCCCTTTTTCGTTAAAACTGGTACCTTTTTCAATGCTCATAGAAAGGGTAAATGCAGACAAAACCCAGAATACAATTAATCAGGCGACTCTACGAGCCACAAATAAATGAGAACACAGTGATTGGTGTCTAATTTGAGGAATTGTCAATGAGCACCAGTAGAGGTGATAAAATCTTATTTATACGAGACAATCAAGGAAAAGACGTCACTTTTCCGTTAAAAATTATCCTCTTCCATGTCAGTTTGACATAAAGCACACGTCTAAGCTCTTAATTTAAAGTTTCGACACCATTAAAACACTCTTTGCATGAGACTTAGAAAACATTACTATCAATCAAATAATGAGCTCATAGCATTACAGAACTCACTAAGTTAAATAAAGTGCATAAATTCTCATTCTGAAGGTTACATGCAATCTCCTTCAGAACAACCGTCTTTTTACGTGGTATCTGTACAATTTATCAGAAAATTTCCATTCTATAGACCAAAGGGGCCGTGTTTAATTTGCTTACTCGTAGGCCTCACCAAATCAATAGAATTCTATTATAATGTGTCTTTTTCAACATTTAAGGAAATCCTGACTGTGTTTCTAAATTTGGCTGGAGGAAAAAGGTCATGATATATTAGTTCATTCGCAATTATGGGAGTAAAGGTGCACATGTGTCATTGGAAGACGGCTTAATTTAGACTGTGCAAGTTACAAATGATCTCGGAGACCCTCACGAGTCCTTCAATCAATATTTCTTGAGGCTACGTCTTTCATGAAACGTGATTGGTAAGTATTATATATTTTAATTCAATGAAGTCTAATACATTTCGGACATTTTGAGGACATTGGAATTTAATACAATTAGGACATTTTCAGCTAAGTAAATGGAGAGTCACGCAAAGCCAACTCACTTGTTATAGTAAATTCTAAGTTTCAAACAAATTTTGAGGGACCTTTCTGTCACCTGATATGTGGCAAAACTGTCAAAATAAAACTTGACCGAAATGACGAAAAACTAAAACAGACCTCCACAATCTAGATCACTTTGTTGTTAATTATTTTTTTGACGTTCGTTTTGGTGGAATTAAAAAACGAAATTTATTGAATTGTTTTGATTACCACTGACAGCCAATGCATGCATGTAGGTACATCAAAGGGACCGCCGCCTGTACATGTTTACAACTAGGAATAATGGGGAATGACTGAAATTATTGAATATAGAAAGCAAATTACAGCTTCTTTCCACTGTGTTTCCTTTCAGCTCTGTAAGAGGATTATGTCGAGAAAATGATATTTGGCTTCTATGCTGAGAGAAGCAAATTGTATTATTTGCTCATGTTGTCACTTTAAATTAATGCCTGCAGGGATAATTTCACACTGTATCACATGGCATGATTTCTTTCCCAAATATTCTCAAAGAAACTCCCAAATGTAGCAATATCAGCTTTCTCCGTGATAAAATCTTGTTAATGCTCACAATGTTAAATTTGTGTTTTTAACATTCATGGCTGTGTGCGTAATTTCAATGAAAATGTAAGGAGGAAGTTTTTACCGAATTAGGGGAAAATTTGTTCTTTTCTTCTGCACGCCTCAGATTTATAATGCAAGAAATCCAATATGACAGAAACCTGATCGTTTTGATAAAATCCATTTCTTAAGATAATATCTTTATTGTGTTGACGATTTAAGAGGGAAAATACGGTGCATTTCTCCTGGGAAACATTTACAGTTGTAGATCGCTTTCGTATTCTGAATTCAAAAGCACCATCGTATTTTTCCTATTTTGGTTTTAAAATTGGGTGAGTTCATCTAATAAGTTGAATTAAATAAATGCTTCATGGATACTGGAATCTATTATCTGTGAATAATAATTTGTTCACACATAATGTATTCAGTTATCTATGGATAGTTCAAACTCATTTTTCATTATCCATGGAGAGTGTTCATTCATTTTGCCCTATCCATGCTTACTGCTACATTATCCATGAATAGTGAATTGCTCCATGGATAGTGCAAATGAAGATTTCACCTATCCATGAATAATCAATACCGGTATCCTTGTGCAATTAGATGAATTAGTCTAATTCATCTAATTCAGCAAGATCCAAAATTAAAATTGGAAAAATACGATTGTTTTCAGAATAAAATGTATTGTTGAGCACACTTGATAATTAGTAGCAATGAACTGAATGCCAACTGTTATTATTCCATTCATCTGCCAACAGTTCAATCCAGGAACAAGTGTGCAATGAAAGCCATATCTCTACTGTGAAAAGCCAACAGGAAATTGTTGGTTCCTTGGAAAATAAATCCTGAAAGTCATGGCTTGCCTGTAATTGATTTTCTTGGAGACAAGGAAAGTGTGAGCAAGCCAAATATTGCAGGCTGACAACAGGCCGAAAGCCTATACAATCAATAGAGTCACCCTTTAGTACGTCACCATTTAAAGTAATTGCAACTAAATTATTATATATTACAAATTATTGGTAACTCAAAGAGTAGCTTTATTCATTGGATCCCAGATCTTGTCTTCATTTTCACTGAGTATTTGAACTGGACGACATTGTAAAGAGCCACCCAGAGGATTCTTTGCCACTTGAAATTATTATTAACTCTTTCGTACGATTGACATTCGAAAAAGTGGTCATTTTGGAGGTGGTCATGACGGAGGCTATGAATCTGGCTTTACCAACAGATGTTAAATGTACAAATGTTATAAGTGCTATCTAGTCTGAATACATGTTTCTTCTATGCCAAGGAAGCTTGAGCCCCTCAATATACTTACTGGGACAAGGGGTTAATTTATATGAGAAGCCACAGTAAGAAAAACAGGTCAGAGAGTGATTTCAGAGCACCTTTGTATGCCAGCTACTCAAGTCTTACAAGTGAAGGCACTAGAGGGCAATTGGGTAGAAAAGAAAAGGCAGCATTCTCCATCAAATACACATTTGTGTACCCATTTAGGGGAAAAAGGGTCTTTGATGCTCTTTCCCCAAGTCCACTAATGCTCCTCCTCCACAATAAAATTCAGAACTAAGAATAATGGTCTGAATTTCAAATTTGTGAAATTTGTGAAATTTATTCAGCCAAAGTTCTCTCACGTCCAGTTAATATGCGAGAAGTTTCAGTCGAGGAAGGAAGTGGAGGACCTAAAAGTTATGATCTAAGATGCTTATAAAGCTGATGGAGGTAGGAGATGTCCACCGCTTCCTGACATGAAACTAAATTGATCATTTGTGATGTTGTACTGGTATCTATTTCGGTTACACCAACCGCGGGATTAAAGTTTTGTTTTTACAACCCTTGTACGAAGAACGATGGGAAGGTAATCCTTTCAATTTGTCTGTCTGTCCACGAGGGCTACACCAGTCCCACGGTCTTTCCCTGGTCTCTGGTCTCAGGTCGTTTCTCGAGACTGGGGTACTCCCCATCCAGTTGGGACTGGGGTACTCTTCTGAGACTGGGGTACCCCGCTGGCTGGAATTGGAGTACCCCCTCCCCGAAGACAGTACAGGAGAGTGAGTACTTTCTACGTGGTGGGCAGTACACCTCTTGTGGTCACGCAGGAGGACTTTCTTGTTGTTTTTTTTCTTCAAATAATTCAGACATTTATACGAAGTACTTCACAAGATTTGGTTACTGAGGGTGAAAAATGTGCGCAGGCATAGGTCTACCCAAAAGAACGATGGGTCGACGTTTTCACCACAAGCCATTCCAATTGTCACCATCCGATAGCTGATAATTTTAATCGAGTCTGTCTGTCTGTCTGTCTGTTCAGGCCATAACTTTTAAATTGCTACAGCAAGGAACTTCAATTTCAGCATACAGATACATGTTGATCATATCTAGGTCAGGTTTGAGTATCAAGGTCATTTGGTCAAAGTCAGGGTCAAATGAAAAAATGACTTATTTGACCTAACCTTTGCTTCTGTATGCTTATATTCCACGAAAACTTACTTCAACAGTCAAGATCATTTGAAGGTCAAGGTCAATGTCACTCAACATCTGAATCAAATGAAAGGAAATCAATTTTCTCTGGATTGTAAACATTTTTGTATTCGATGTGTTATGCAGATGGTATGCCTTCAACGGAAAGGCATTCTTGTTTCCAAATTATATTAGTGTAACATAGTTAGGTGTTGTATGATTTCTACAAAACAAATATAAAAGTAAGATGGTATTCTCCGGGAAAGTTGCGTGTTCGCAATTCCTTCAATTCAGTAAATGTTACTGTATTTATTCTCGATTAAAGCAGCATCTTTACAATCTAAAATAAAAGTGGAAACTAGTTTTCTGCTATTGAAAAGAATCAGCATTCAATATTATTATAAAAAAATTGGAAATAATACAAAAACTGGAACACGAAAGTATAATGTGGAAATGTCCTCATTGATTCATTTATGCAAATGATATAGATAACAAGAATGCCTTTCAGTCAAAGGTGTACCATCCACATAACACATAGATCACAAAAACATTTATAAATAGATAGAAAATTGATTTCTTTTCATTTGACCTTGATACTGCAGAATGTTGACCTTGACCTTTAGATGACCTTGACCTTTTAGTAACTTTTAGTGGCATACAAGCATACAGAAGTAACAGGGAGGTACAAATATGTCAGTTTTTCATTTGACCTTGACCTTGATCCAATGACCTTGATACTCAATCTTTATCTAGATATGATCAACATGTATCTGTATGCTAAAAATAAAGTTCCTAGCTTTAACAGTTCAAAAGTTATAGCCTGAACAGACAGACAGATACACAGACAGACAGACACAGAGACAGACCTGACTGAAATTATTACCTATCTGCATACGCAGATGGTAATGATATAGATGCTTTATAATATATGTTTCAATGTGTAAAAATAATCAGTTTGTGATAAAAGTGCTGTGCTAATTGTGTTTAGTTGATATGATGAAAAACACAGGTTCATGTGCACAGCTTAGGAGTGTAAACATTCTCGTGGGTCTGTGTGAACACTACAGTTTTTCACAAACACCCCACAATACAAAAATGCCAACATTGCCAACTTCATTTTTGCTGTGCCATTCAAAATCAAGTCATCCAATAAAACTTATATCCTTGAAACATCATTCTCATACATCCCTTGATTTCTAATTTCATATTTACTAACAGCAATTGGTGTAAATGGAGCAGAAAACTGCAAATTGCTCTATGTGAGAATACAAAGTTGGCAATAATGCCAACATTGCCAACTGTATGTGATTATGAAAAACTCCACTTGACTTCTAACTGCATTTAGCTCTTGACAAAACAATACAGGCTGCAATAGAAAAACAACTAACAATTTTCCTTATTTCTAGCCAAATAGACAATTGTGTTGTTAACGTTGATTAGGTCTCTGACTAATTAGCAATGTAGGTTGTGGGACAATTAGTGAAATAAAAACGTCAGATTGCACTGACTCCCGATTTTATTTAACGAGGTAGGCTAAAACTTGCCTCTTGTCCCGAAGTTTGCAAATTAGAAGTGTTCTTTGTGAAGTTTAATACAATGGTTATCTTAAACTGTGAGTCTGTTATAGAAATTCTATTGTTTTCCCATTAACTTTCTAGCAAAAGGCATTTAGGGAGAGCTTGGTCGATTCCAGCGACTTTACGTTTTGAGCACCTTGTTTTTGGTTCTGGGAATCTTTAGTCCAATGGTGGAATTGGTATTTCAAGGAGTAATTCCACAGTATAAGTAAGTACTAAATTTATTTATGGATGAGTCTTTTTTTTTTGGAAGACATAAATCCTTTTTGTTGGGCCACTGATACCAGTGTTTTGGACTTCTGGCGATATCTGCCCTGGGTTTTAAGGCCAGGTGGATCCCTTTGTGTGCTTTCTCACCTGTGTGATCCTCAGATTCACCTTTGGTGCGACACCTGACTGTATAGAGGTCAGCATGGCAGCCTGGCCTGGATGAGTCTTTGTACGCAAAACAAGTCTGCACAATTGAGTGTTTATGAAAGTTAGTAATGTGAAAGCAGATGACAATTAAATTTACTCCAGCCTTCACAGATGATGCCTAAATTTTCTTCACACATCGATTCTGAATTTAATATTTATATGGAAAAATTAACCCACAAAAGAATTGTTGTTGTTTTCATGTCAACTACAGTTTACTATGACAGTAATTATGTTTTGTCATTTATAAATTAGATGAATTCCAGTAGCAACAACACCACATGTACTGACTGTACATTTAATTCGTCGGAGATTGGATATACTATTGCTGAGAGGGTAACGTACTTTCTTCTTTAAAGTTCACTATTATTTAATTTTTGCTTAATTGATGCTATCTGGTTGCGGTATATCTGCCATGTACACTCTGGTATTTCTATTGAAGTCAGTTTATCTTTTTGATTACATGATAAATACACATAATAATTAATTACCGGGCTAAGTAGTATCTTCTGTCAAAGTGACTGGAAAAATTAAGTGGTTGACAGATATGTCAACTTTGTGTTGATGGTAACTTAGAACAAACAGGCTTGCATGTCTCAATCGGGTTTTCCCTTAATCGTATGTTAGGTCATTTAACAAATTTGTTAAATTAGTTAACACAATTCTAACTGGTGGTAGCCAATAATGGTAACTAATCCAAATGGGCCATGGTAAATTCACTATGGGTAGTTTTTTAGCATTTATTACCAGCCATAGTGAATTTACTGTTGCTCATTTACAGGTCAGGCACGGTTAATTCAAGTGATTCATCGGCAAGGTTTTCCTTTGAATAAAATGGAAATTTGAATTAAACTAAGATCTGTAATTCAAAGTTTG
>JBCAUG010322953.1:0-17275 GCA_038406175.1 Haplosyllis leylae | reverse complement strand
TAACTGATGCTTTAGCATGCTTTAGCATGTAAAGCATTATCATGTAAAAGTGTGTCCCCAGATAGACGGAAACGCTGTTTGGTATAACCAAAGGAGACTTAAGTTTGTGTTTATTACAGGCCAGAAAAGTGTATATGGTACGGGAAAAACAGTGAGCAAGACTGTAGTCTCAACCGGCATGCCAAGGGTTAAGGTTGTGCCCCAGCATCAGAACTCTGCTACTTAACCCTTCTCGTGCCCACCAAAAAACCGAACTCTTCACTCAGTGCCCAATTCCGAAATTTCAGAACTAAATGTCACGGCGGACAGTTGCCTTGGTGGTCTTGCAGTATGACGCTCACCCAGAATGTGAGAGACCAGGGTTCGATCCCCCATTGGGGCACTGAATTTTTTGGTCTGTCGGAACCCACGGTTACATTTGGCACCCAATTACGGGATTCACTGACTTATTGTTTGTTTAGTCAGAAGTGTGAGGACACACTTTCCCCAGAGGGGGGTCAATGTCATGGCGGACAGTTGCCTTGGTGGTCTAGCGGTATGACGCTCGCCTGGAATGCGAGAGAGCAGGGTTCAATCCCCCATTGGAGCACTGAATTTTTCGGTCCATCGGAACCCACTGTTACATAAACAAAACCCCTGAAAAGTGCCACAGAACTGGATATGTAGTGCTGGCTTTTCAGTCTAGTACTGATTGCCACAGAACTACATATGTAGCACTACAGTTATTTATAGAACACAATATTTTCAATGCCTTTTGCTCTCACCAACCTTGTGAGATCTACTGGCTGCAGCTTAGATCTAGATCTAAGCCACAGCCAGTAGATCTAGATCTAAGCTGCTGCCAGTAGATCTAGATCTAAGCTGCTGTCAGTAGATCTAGATCTCAGCTGCGGCCATAGATCTAGATCTAAACTGCAGCCATAGATCTAGATCTAAGCTATGGCTGTAGATCTAGATCTAAGCCATAGCCATAGATCTAGATCTAAGCCATGGCCAGTAGATCTAGATCTAAGCCACTGCCAGTAGATCTAGATCTAAGCTGTGGCCATAGATCTAGATCTAAGCTTTGGCCAGTAGATCTAGATCTAAGCTGTGGCCATAGATCTAGATCTAAGCTGTGGCCAGTAGATCTCACAAGGTTGGTGAGAGCAAAAGCTATTGAAAATATTGTGTTCTATAAATAACTGCAGTGCTACGTATGTAGTTCTTTGGCAATGAGTGCTATCTACACTGAAAATATTGTTGTCTATAAATAGCGGCAATACTCTGGCACAGGAAGCACACACTGCAAATATACCTGTGGCACTGAACAACATTGGGAAAAATCCGATATTTTGGAATTGGGCACGGGAAGAGTTGAGCTAGATCGAGACAATGCATAACCTAAGCTGCATGGTGTCAGGAACCCCTTGTGTTGCCTTATATACCCTCTCTATAGTAAAGCTATTGGCTGTTATATAACTGTGGATTGGTGCTTAGTTAAATGTCAATTAAGCAGTGCTTAAGTTATTTATAGCCTTATGTTAAGGGAAAATGCAGTTTCCCTCTCATGTATTACTCGTCCCTTATTTAAGGTAATCGTTTACCGTATTACCTTACAATTCTGTCCTACTGTGTTACACTTCTTGACCCAGTCTAAGGACCATCGTAATGTGGTCCAAACGTAAAGCGATCGTAACGTCAATTGTCGCTGATACAGTGTCACCTAACGTAAAGTGACATTAACATGAAGTGACTGTCTTGTAAACGTTATCCCGACTTAAAATGCATTGATTCTAACCACGGGTGGTATGATTATTCAAGTGTATGTACAGACGGACCACTGTCTCTCGAAATACTGTTTTGAAATGTATTGTAAAAAATGGTAGAAGAATTATGGGGTCTAGTATAATAAAAATATAATCTTAAAACTGCATTAATGTTTTACAATTCTACAAACGTGTTGGAAGTGCCACAGTTAATGGCACTGTTTTCATTGATCACACTGGTTTATAATTTAACAGTTGTAAGATAAATGTCCTAATAAAGTATGGAATAGAGATAGGCCCATCAAGTTACTAATTACTTAGCACTGGATTGAGGAAAATACTAGATATTATGGAGCAGTTTCACTGAATTCAGGGGATTCAGGGAATATGATAAAATCAATGATGCATGAACTGAGGTCAGTTTGTTGGTCATTTCAATAGCCGTGACTTGATAGCTGAGTGGTAGGTCTGGACTACTTCAGTGATCTCGAATCTTCTTGACTTGGTCAGTCAATTCAGTGAAGCCTATTTTCCCGAAAACAATTTAATTCTGATTAACCGCAACATTATTCATTCCGCCCAGTGACACGCCTGCTTAACAACTTGACTGGATTACTGCAGGATACGTTACGTATTTACAGGACTTTTGGCAGCCATTCGTGTCGTTCATATTTTGTGTCTAATTAGATGAACCAGATGAATTCAACTAGAACCAGTCAAGCATGACTAACAGTCTACTGTAAGTTTTTCTGTGTCTCTCATTCACAGTTGACACTTTGGTTGAATGCCTGACCAATGATCAGTGGATTCAGAGTTACATTATTTTTTCATTGTCTAATTATACGAATTTTAAATTCAAAATACGAAAAAGTCAACTGCTTCCCACAAAATAGAATGGGGCCTGAGTTCTCTTGTACAACTCACTACATATAGGTGCTCTTTCTGCAGTATAAATGAAAGTTGTGAATGTTTTGTATGACGGATTCAGACGTTTGTTGTGGGACGTCTTAGTGAAAGAAGAGACGTTGAGGTGGCAGCTCCAACACCCTGTCGTCTTAGCCTTAGTACTGATGTCTCAGTGAGAGAAGAGACGTTGAGGTGGCAGCTCCAACACCCTGTTGTCTTAGCCTTAGTACTGCCCCTCAGTGAGAGAAGAGACGTTGAGGTGGCAGCTCCCACACCCTGTCGTCTTAGCCTTAGTACTGTAGAATTCTGTTTCTCAGTAACCTTGCTGCCATGCTGACCTCTATATACAGTCAGCAGGTGTCGCATCAGAGGTAGTTCTGAAGATCACGCAGGCGATAAAGCACGCAAGGGATCCACCCTGGCTTTGAAACCCACGGCAGATGTCACCAGAAGTCCAAAACAGGGGTATCAGTGGCCCCATGAACAGGACTTAAACTGTAGGGACCCTGTTAAGGTTCAGTTACACAGAGCCGAAAGCGAATTTTCCAGAATCCTATCTACTAGCAGTGTTTTCTAGAATCCCATCTACTAGCCATGTTTTCTAGAATCCAATCTGCTAGCCATGTTTTCTAGAATCCCATCTACCAGCCATGTTTTCTAGAATCCCATCTATTAGTGATGTTTTCCAGAATCGGATCTACTAGTGATGTTTTCCAGAATCCCATGTACTACCAATGTTTTCCAGAAACCCATCTATTAGTGATGTTTTCCAGAATCTGATCTACTAGTGATGTTTTCTAGAATCCCATGTACTACCAATGTTTTCCAGAAACCCATCTACCAGCAATATTTTCCAGAATCCCATCTACTAGCAATATTTTCCAGAATCCCATGTACTAGCCATGTTTTCCAGAATCCCATTTACTAGTGGTGTTTTCTAGAATCCCATCTACAAGTGGTGTTTTCCAGAATCCTATTTACTAGTAATGTTTTCCAGAATCCCATCTAGTAGTGATGTTTTCCAGAATCCCATTTACCAGCGATGTTTTCCAGAATCCCATCTACAAGCGGTGTTTTCCAGAATCCCATCTACCAGCGATGTTTTCCAGAATCCCATCTAGTAGCCATGTTTTCTAGAATCCAATCTAGTAGTGATGTTTTTCAGAATCCCATCTACCAGCAATGTTTTCCAGAATCCCATCTACTAGCGATGTTTTCCAGAATCCCATGTGCCAGCCATCTTTTCCACAATTTTATGTTTTCCAGAATCCCATCTACTAGCAATATTTTCCAGAATCCCATCTACCAGCGATGTTTTCCAGAATCCGATCTAGTAGCCATGTTTTCTAGAATCCCATCTAGTAGTGATGTTTTCCAGAATCTCATCTACTAGCAATGTTTTCCAGAATCCCATCTACTAGCAATGTTTTCCAGAATCCCATCTACTAGCAATGTTTTCAAGAATCCCATCTACTACCAATGTTTTCTAGAATCCCATCTACTAGTGATGTTTTCCGGAATCCCATCTACTAGCAATGTTTTCCAGAATCCCATCTACTAGCCATGTTTAAGTTCAGTTCGGTGTGGCTTGAGGTCACGACTAAGTAAAATCGAGTGTATTTACAGATTTCGCACAGGAAGTAGGGAAATCCATGACTTCCGGTTACAAGATGCGCGCTCTGAGCCATTCCTTAGCGTTGCAGATAAATTCAGAAATATCTCACATGGTATTTGTTCGAAATGTAATTGTAAGCCATTATTTCTTGGAAAAATATATCAGTTACTAATTCACCCTGACGGAACAATATCGAATTCTGACTGGTTCGTAAAAAGTTTTGTAATTTTTTTAAATTTCAAAATTTGTTTAATCATTTTTCGGACACCAAATCTTGACTGAAGTAAAAAGAAGCATAGAAAATGTTCGGCTTTTTTAATAGGCCTTAGGGTCTGTTCACACTGAGCATTAGCATTAGTGGATATCGCTGAGAATAGGTATTCCACCCACTTCTTATGGACGGTCAGTTGGCACTTCACGACAACGACTTCAACTTTTCATGTCGTCAGAAATGGGTTGCATGGCTACCAGTGGTCATGTTCATACTTGAGGACAAAGACAAAATTATCATTGTTTTCAATGGAGCCAAGTTTTAAGTTGTCGCCAAGTGCGAACGATCCCTTAGCGATGACCAATAAAATTTTTTGAAACGGTAAAGCGGACGCAATTGCTGCTAAGTGGGAACGGAACCCTCACACCCTAAACAGAACACTTCAGTACAGGGACAGTCGGGAGACAACACGGAGAAAACGTACTGTCGTATTCGCTTTTGCTCAGTGTGTACAACACCTTGAATTAACACCCTCTAGGAAGATATATGAATTCTGACTAGCTTGTAAATGACAAAAATGAACTGATTGCCAAGTAAATCAACAATTTTTGACCCTTCAGGGTAATGTTTGTTAATTTATCAACGGAAGCCTTGGCTGAAGTTGATAAAGTAGCAAACATTACCCTGAAGGGTCATAAATTGTTGATTTACTTGGTGATCAGTTCATTTTTGATTTATTATCATTAACATATGCTTTTGTTTTGGCAGCCATCTTAGTTGCCAATAGCAACAGTACATAAACTGTCAGTTTATGTACTAGCTAGTACATAAACTGTGTAATCATCTGACCATGTGACTTTGTTAAACCAATTAAATATGTAACAATTGTTAAAGCTCCGCCCTAATGATAATAAATAATTTTATAATGGTTCTCTGTGAATTTTGTTTTAGTTCAGTCAGAATTTTTTGTCAAAAGAACGACTAAAAATTTTCTCATAAACATCCATTATAAAACTGTTTACGAATCGTCAGAATTGATAGATCTTCCGACAGGGTGATTAAGTCCTTTGTTGCTCAGTAGCGATTTTACAATTGTGAATCAGAATTCGAGTGTTTCTGTCCCCCACACACAAAGAGGAAAGTTTCGAACATTGGAAACAAAACGTGGAATTATGAAGTGTCTGAAATGTGTGTTGGAATTGCGCAGTTTAGAACGTGCATCATTTAAATAAAACTCTAAAACATTTCAATGAGAAATGTTACCATTAAATAGACAATGAACAGACATCAAAGAGACCGAATAGAAACGGTTGGGTTTTTAAAAAAATGTAGCAGGAGGAGAACTGGCGTAATATTCATATCAATTTCTGTTGAAACAATAGAGTTTTTTCTATATTGAATCAGGTTCATTTGATGGCTGAATTCAACTGAAATCAGTCAAGCATGACTGTAGAATATAGAAAGATTTTCTGTATTTCTCACTCCCAATCAGCTCGCTTGGTACAATTGTTAGCATGTCTAACTGCTGATCAGTAGTTTGGGAGTTCAAAACTCACAGAAGCCTTTTTTGAATATTACAATCTAATTAGTTAAATTTAATGAATTTTCTAATTCAAACTAGAAAAAACTCAAATGTGTCTGATGTATTTCGAGAAATGCACGGATCTTCCCTCTCCTGTTTCCCTGACAACTGCTTCTGTACCTAACTTATGCTTTGAATGCTTTGGATTATCTTTTCCGGTGCCATGGAGACAATGAGGCTATGATATAATAAGATATAATAGCTGATGCTTGGATCCCACTTACGCAATTAGATCTGAGCTTCATGAGACGCAGGGAAAACAAAGACGCACCAGGGGTCTCCACTTGGAGGTCATTACCTACGATGCGCGTGTGTCGGGGATCTTCAAACGGTAAGAATGCGGACGCGTTATTAATAAACGGTAAGAATGCAGACGCGTTATTAAATTAACGGTAAGAATGCGGACGCGTTATTAAATTAACGCCCTGACGTAAATGAAAAAATGCTTGAAACATTAAGGTAACAATGTCCGAAAGAGGAAATTATTACACGTGTGTGTGCGGCAGTTTACTGAGAGTGCACGTAGGGAAGGAGATTACAATTACATAAACCTCAGAACATATGAAAGCACCACCATACGGTTCTTATTAATTAAAAAAAAGAACTTTCCTGAAGCGTTGATGATGATCTGGAGGTATGGCTCTCGCCAGGCATGCGAGAGATCTGGGCTCGCATCAAAATCAAGGTATTAAAGTTTTACCCCACCGTCACATTTAGCATACCCCCCCTCCCCGAAAACCAACTGTAATATTATCAAAAAATCAAAATCAGACAAGTTTATTAACCTACAAATTCCGAGTTTTAAAATGTTACCATCCCTGTTTTTTAAAAATTTTTTGATCAAATTTCCTTATTTGAACTTAGGTCATCACTGAGACGTATTCTTGCAGAAGAAAACATAGGGTGAATCATTATTACCACTTATCTCGAAATTGACAATACTAAATCAAAGTGTGTTTTGTGAACCTATAAACAGTAAGTAGCTTTAGATATACGGATACGTCATCTTAGCCCTATGTTTTTCGGTATGCACTAATGCTACCGTTCAAGGATCCAAGGACGTGCGTCACCCTGAGTCCGAATTTTTGTTATTTTCATGCATTTTTTTGGGGGAAAATTGGCCAAAATAATAGGTTGGCGCCACCACCTATGTGGGTGCCCCCATCCTGTGGAAAACCTGGCTCCGCCAACTCGACCTGCTATTCAAGGAGTTCGCTTTCGCGTGTCTCTCTCCTGATGTAAACATGGCTTAATTAACCAACCTTATTTACTCATTAACAGATTAATTAACAAAGTGATTGATCAGGATTCCCTGCCGTTCATCCAGTGATAAGATAATGGAGCCTGATTCCATTGTTAACTATCTTCCATTATCATTGTAACGCGCTAATGGTCCAAAGTTGGTGTGAACGGACCATTACACCCTGCAGGAAGTTCAATAAATTCTGCCATTTGCGATGATTTCAGTAAATTCCGACTCCAGTTTTTGTATGGGAGTCTATGAGAATTTTTTTTATACATTTTAAAGTCTACAGGAAATGTTGTAATATTTGAATGAAACTTCTTTATAGATTTAATGAAGGAGATCCCAGCTACATTGAGACTTTTCACATTTTTGAGTTGTAACATGTATTAAAATGGTACTCAAAATTAGAATCACTATATACCCAAAATAAGAAACAAATCTTGAAAAGTCTGAACATAGTTCAGATGTCCTTCAAAATGTAAATATTACATTTCCTGTAGACTTTAAAACATTTTTAAAAAAAATTCTCATAGATGCCCATACTAATACTGAAGACTGAATTTATTATTTACCTCGCAAAATGCCGAATTTATTGAACCTCATGCAGGGTGCCTTAAGGTGATTTACCCTTATGGTTTTTTTACGGAATTATTTATTACGGATTGATACAAACTGATTATCCGTCAAATCTAAATCTATACGCAAAGTTTGGGACCAATTTAAAAAAAATTTGAAAAAACAACAAAAAGTATTTGTAAAATCAAGAAAGTCCATAAGTCATGAAAGGGTAAAAGATAACATTAGTCATCTTCATTTTTTTTCGATGACTTCGGCTTTACCAGCTTGGATTTTTTTTTAGTTGGAATCAATTACGAAAACTATGCCCAGAAAATAGGTTCCAACTTGTTGTAAATCATAATTATAAGGATTAGTTTTGATAAATAGATTAATAGATTTGTGTGATGAATTAGTTATTGAATTAATTCAAACAAGTAAATTTAACACATTTTAATGGATTAATTGTTGGATTAACTTAAATAAAGATTAATGGATTAACTTACAGGTTAGAAGTACGAAGAGCCAGGTGATTCCTCCCATTAATCCACCAAACATTGTTTCCTTGGTAACTCCTCCGATAATTCTAATAGAAATAAGTCCCTTTTCTCAATTAATCTTCGACTGTAATAAACCACTTTTATTTCTTAAATTTTTTTCGAAACGTTTTTAACGCTGAAATGTTACTTTGTGTTTCCTGTTTTTTTTTAAAAAGAAAATGGGAAAAACTAGTTTTTCCAGAAAAAAATGAAGTCGTTCCCACTTGTGAAGTTGCACAAAGCTTACAAAGAGTTAACTGTTCCTTTTGTTGAAGTAAATTCCAAGGCTTGAATACACTAAAGTTTTCTTCTTCTTTGTGAAATCCTTTCAGTCTGTCTTGTTACTCCTCCTAGTCCAGCTAGGATCTAGTTTTTCCTCTGATGTTGTTTTTTCCTCTGAAGGTTTCCTGTCTCGAAAGGTTTTTCTCTTCCTCCTCTGTTTCCTCTTTCTCTCTTCTTCTCCTCCTCTCTCTCTGTCTGTGTCTCTTTGCCTCTCTCCGCTCCTTGTTTTTATACTTCCATGAAGCCCAGCCACTCCTCTAACGCCTACCTACCAAAACTTCTTTCTCTTAGCGTTTCTGCTCTGTCTCCCGCGTCGGTCACTCTGCGTCTCTCTGTTCCTTCCTATTTATGTCCCTTCTGACCCGTAGAGAGATTTGCCCTGCGCGCGTCTCCTGTGTGCGCGCGCGTGTATGTGACGCTTCACACGTTGACTGTGCGGTGAGCCTTGTTTGAGAAGCGCTGTGTTATACTGGTGGATGGGGAGATGTCTGTCACCAGAGTTTAAAGCTGCTCCATGACGGATCGTCCATCATTCACACAGCTCGTTCATTGATAAGAAGCCTTCGACAGCTTCATTCACGTTGTTACAAACCGTGATACGAGCAAAATGTTACGTCCTGTGGAGAAATGCGACGACATTGGCATTCTAGCTGAACAAGTTAACTAAATATCAAGGAGTGACAGTTTCACTCAGGTGGCTCGTCCACACGTTAATTACCATGTACGGTAGCTGTACATGAGTTCACTGTGCATGTTAGCCTGCCACACGTGAGTGCCCCCACCACCACACATGAGTTCACCATGCTCATTAATTACCATGTATGGTAGCTGTACATGACTCACGTGTATACACACAGCTCCCCACCTCCTTCCAAAAAAAATGACCAAAAAATGGTCTGTCAACCACATAGGTAGCTCTGATGAGCCACCAACTAGCTGAACTAGCCAAATAACTAGCTGAATTAATCAATTAGATAAACTAGTCAACCAACTAGTTACATTTGCCAACTAATTAGCTAACTAATTGACTAAATGAACTAGTCAACTAACCAACTGAACTAGCAAACTAACTAGCTGAACTAATTAATTAGATAAACGAGCCAACTAACCAGTTCAACTAGACAACTAAGTAGTTAAACTTGCTAATTCACTAGGTGAAATAACTAACTAGTTGAACTAGTTGAGCTAGCTCAACTAGCTTACTACCCAGCTGGCTCTAGTGGTTGACAAATTAACTGAAGGAGCTAAATAACTAACTGAACTAGCTTAATAAATAGTTGAACTAGTTAAATAGCTAGCTATATTGGCTATTTTGTAGCTATACTTGTAAATCCCTCAAATAGCTGATAAAGATCAGGTGCAGGGGATTCCCCCACAGTCAAATTGTCCCAATACACCAATTGAAATCATATTCAAAGTAATTTGGACAGGCTTTATTATTGGGAAAGTCAAATATTTCATTGATTAGTTTGTTGCTTAATTCCTAACCATGTTGATCCCAGAAATATGATATAATTCTGTATTCTGTTAATTCTGAGTGGCTGATAGGCATCACATTAAGATCTATATTAGTCATGAAAAAGGCAAGCTGTCTATGTCACTGAACACGATTGTAAAATTTCAAAGACACAAATGGACTATAAATCCTGGATTGGTTGATTGCGATGACAGAAATGTACCGTATTTCTGGGATTTGTTCCTACAATCATTGAACTTTTCTCTGCCGACAGGTTTACTTTGCTGTGCTTCTAATCCTGATTTCACTGATGACTGCTTACCATTCAGCTTAGCTGAACCGTTCAGCGTTAAATAAAATAGTTCGTTGGCATTCGGGTTTTTCGTTTTCAACACAAATGTGACATTTCTGTACAAATTGACATCGATGGTTTTAAAAAGTTTCAGCAAAAATAAAATTGCTTCCAGCGGGATTTGAACTTGCAACAGCAACCATCACTTGGATTCCTAACTGCCTTACCCACTCAGCCAATCTGTCAGTCCATGGCAGTCTCAGATATTCAAGTCATGCTCTATTGATTTTATATTAAAGTCTCACTCATGCACCTTTGATTTTATCAACTTAACTGAATTTCCTGGATCTATTCGAGAACAAAGCTCTTGTGCTGCGCAAATTAGCTCTATTTGCGGATTTATCAAAGCGCAGAGACAAAGATTTAACAGAGCAAGAAACAAAAGCTTTCGAAAGGGATAAGATATTGTAGGAATGTTTCACAAGGAGCAGACATGTCAGTTGGATCTGTTGTATTAGATACTGCATGATTTCAAATGCAGATAAAAATGGTTAAATGGTTGAATTTTAAAGTGTGTCTCAAAAAAGCGTTCCATTGTGTGCTCATTATACCTTCTGGGTTTAAGCAATTCAGTTTTCAGATGGTTTTAAATTCAGTAACACTGAACATTTACAAAGAAAGTTTGAAATTCAGTGTAAATTTTACACAATAAAATAGTTAAATGAAGAAGAGTTTGGAAATTGGTATGCAGATAAGTTTTTCTGAGGCAAAGGTTGTTTGTGGAAATCAGAGGTAAAGTGCGCATGCTCAAAGTCCCCATTTATTCCAAAGAAAAAAGTAGAAAGCATTTCACAAATTGAGTCTGTATTCTGTTAAAGACCTCAGTGTCAGTTGAATATGTTTGATATAAAAGAAAACTTCTTTAAAAAGTCAGCATATTTTGGACTGTGATGCTATGGTAATGATCACATGTGGAAAAGTCATCCCTTTATCAAACAACAGCGCATGCTCACTGAAGCCATATCACGTGTGTTCACCAAGGTCAAAAGACCCATTTTTGCATAAATGTTTATTTTTTGCAACCAATTTATTTTCAGTGTATTAATGGTTGATATTTGAGTGTATGTAATCAAAACTAACTTAAAATGTGTCAAAAGTAAAATTATACTGTAATATTTGTAGACATTTGCAGTAAACATTTGCCTTACTAATCTGAAAGACCCAGCCAATCTCATCTGTTTCCACAGCCTAGTGACGAGTTATTCCATTTGATCGAGTTTTTCCTGCCAACATCGCCAGCAAATGGAAAATCAAAATAAATTCAGCTAAAAAATTGCCACCAGTGTGGATAGAACTCAGAACCTCTTATGATCTACTTTGATGCCTTAGGAAATCTCTGAAGTGAGCTTTGTTTGGTTCATGCACCACTTCACTTTTTAGGCTTGATTCATATCTAGAATCAACAGAGCACGACTTTATAAAGCTCTCAGAGATTCAGACTGACAACCAAATGTTAACTTAGCTCAGCCCTGGGTTCTGTTCTCACCAGAGACAAATTTTGGTGAATTTATTTTGCTCTTCCCTATACAAGCCTTTGTTGACAATGTTGCCAATGATTTAGGAACAACTCGAATGTTTCCATGACGTTCACCAAAAAAAACCACCATCATTATTTGTCCGAAAACTGGGCCTAAAGTTTCGGATGGGTGACGGGGACTTTTCGGTGGAAATCCCTCCTCGAAATATACAGAGCAAAATGAAAACAAACAAACAGACAAACAAACCGCTAATGGAGACCGCCCTTGACATATTGCATGACTCAGCCCGTTCACAATCAAACACACACGTCTATTCTTGGATGTCTTATTTACCCACAAAACTCTATGTAAATTACATTGGAATTATCATCATGCTGTCAACAAACTCACGTTAAAAATATACCAAAGTTTTAAATAACCTAGTCTTGATAAAAACATTTCCATTATTTATTTGAAGACAAAATTATGTTTTTGACTCATATAATTATATTGGATATGAGCCAGGCTATTATTACACAAAGGCTGGCTGTGACCTTGGAATCGTATGATCTGGCATTCGAGGTTTTTGTTTGCCACATAAATCCAACATTTCTAGTTAAAATGGACATCGAGGGGTTTTAAAAAGTATCAGCAAAAGGGTTTTTAAACTGAACTTTGTTTCATGCTTCACTTCATCTTTTGGACTTGGATTTTTTCTAGATTTAATAGAGCATGCCTTTGTAAGGGTTTGACTATTTGAGATTGGCAGAGTTGGATCATCATTAGCCTTTATAGTCCAGTGATGGTTGGTTTTGTGAGTTCAATTCCCATTCGCAGCAACTTTGTTTTTGCTGAAATATTTTAAAATCCCTTGAGGCCAATATGGTTAAGAAATGTCAGATTTGTGTTGTAAACGAAAACCTCGAATGCGAGTGTCCAACTCTTTACACGCTAGGTTCTATGTCTCAGTCTTTGTATTTCCCATCTCATCGATGCCCTTGATTTGGGCTTCGCTGGGCTCTAATGTCTGGTTGATCATTCTGCTACCTGCACCATCAGGTTTTTTCCTAATTGCATCTACAGAATCTCTAAAATTTGTAGAAACTATTTTCAGTGATGTACGTTTTACCAAAAATAGTATTGTACAAATTCTCCGAAAGATTAGTTTTTCCAACAATCGCGTTTTTCCCATTTTGGTTTTGGATTTTGCTGAATTAGATGAATTAGACTAATTCATCTAATTGGACATGGATACTGGAATTGACTGATCATGGATAGGTGAAATCTTCATTTGTACTCTCCATGGAGCTATTCATGGATAGTAAAATTTAATGTAGCACTAAGCATGGATAGTGCAAAATGAATGAGCACTCTCCACGGATAGTTGAATACATTGTGTGTGAATAAATTACTATTCATGGATAGTAGATTCCATTATCCATGGGGTACGAGTCTAATTCAACTAATTAGATGAATTCACCTAATTTCAAAACCAAAATAGGAAAAACACGAATGTTTCATCCTTCTTGATTAAAAAGCAAGTAACGAAAATAACTGAAAATTTAGAAAACAATTCGTTCTCGTTCCACACGCATCAGTGAAATATATTCTATTCTGTCAGTATTCCAAAACGAGTACACCGGAAGTACAAACCGGAAGTGTAAACATGAGCGTCACTTTAGCGATATTCATCGCTAACGCTAGTAACGTCACTGGCCCATTAGTACATTAAAAGACTTCCCCTTTGTCTCTGTGTTAACAAGCCGTGATCCACCGAAGCGAGCTTTGTTAATGGATTAGGATTTTAGTACTTTATATAATCAGTATCTATGGTGATGACAATGGGTATTAAGTAATTAGCCTTCACGATCGTTTACACGTTATTTTGGTTATTTTGATTAATGGGCGGCAGCATGGAACAACATTATTTTCTTTTAGAGGACCGTGTGTAAATAGATTAAATTTCAACATTTACTCTTTTATCCAGCTTAAAAAAAAATTAATAAAATGTTAATGTTAATTACCGTGTACAGTAGCTGTACGTGAGCTCACCGTGCATGTTAGCTTGTCACATGTGAGTGCCCCCACCACCACACGTGAGTTCACCGTGCACATTAATTACCATGTACGATAGCTGTACGTGAGTTCACCATGCACATTAGCCTGTCACATGTGAGTGCTCCCATCACAACACATGAGTTCACCATGCACATTAATTACCATGTACAGTAGCTGTAGGTGACTCACATTTATATGTATGCGCACAGCTCCCCACCACCTTCCAAAAAAGTGACCAAAAAACCGTCCGTCAACCACATAGGGGTAGCTCTGACGAGCCACCAATTACATTTTGCGTCAACGAAGCCCGGGTTCACCATCATACCTACATAATATAATACTCTGGTCGTTGCCCACCAAACGCCTATCCTTACTGATTTCACACTAGGTTCATGATGTCAGCTTTTCGCTGATTGGCCCAAAAGAAATGATATGGAAAACCTCTTTCGAAGAGGTTGAGGAAAACTCCATTTGCGGTAAAAAAAAAGAAGAAATCCCTGCCATTGACAGATCCAAGGACGCCTCTCAACAGTCTAAAATTTCATTTTCATGCATTTTTTGGGCAAATAAGGTTAAAATTATAGGTTGTGACTCTTGTCTTTGTGGTTGGCGCCCCCATTCTAGGAAATCTTAGATCCACCACGACTGCCCACACCTAATGAAACAAATTCGTGGGTCTGTCAGGGGAGGGATGACAAATGTCTTCGTAGATCCGCCACTGGCTCGGAAAAATGTCCCGCACATTAACCAGACGAACACACGCAAAAATCATCTCATTTATTTTACAATAATAAAACCAGACAGGAAACTGCCCTCATTTTTTGCTTTGATAACTCGTTGTGAATCTGATTTCAAAGCGCCATTTCCCGGCATCACAGTCTACCAGACATTATGCAATAAACGTCTTTGATGAAATGAATTTTTTTCTTTGAGCGTCCCTCTGTAATTTTACGTTTCCGGTTGAAAAGCGAACAACAATGCACTACGGGTTCAAAGAGGCTTGTTTTCGAACACATTTGATTCAAATATGAAGGTTCGTTCACACTGTGCGGTTTTTTTCTGATTGCGACTGTGATCTGTTTTTGTTTACAATGGGCCAGATAGGAGGTGATGATGTTGTGGCAGTCGTGTAGTGTGAATACTTCCATTGAGTCCAACATAACGCATTCAATGCGATGAAAAGAATCACAATCGCAATCAGAAAAATTCTCACAGTGTGAACGAGTCCTAACATTGCGACAGCTTTCTAAAAAAAAAGGAGGTCATTGGTCCTTCTGGCAGGGCAAGAAATGCCCCTCTTTTGGTCTTCTGGTGACGTCTTTCAAAGCATACGTTCTTTCCTATGGATGACAGATCAGATTCCTTAGGTTCACCTCTGGTGCCACACCTCCTGGACTCTCAGTGACCAGCATGACAGGCAGATAACCTTCAGCATTCCTCCGGAATGCAGGTGCGTAACAACGAACCACACATGTAACATATGTAGCGGGTTCAAACTATGCAGTATTTCGGCATCATGATAAAGTAAGCAAGTCAGTGTTTTAACGAAATGGATTTATTGGTGGCTCGTAGAGTCACCTTATTGGTTACTTCCAGGTGCCCTTAACATTCTGTCCAAGGCCCTTAACACCTTAGCAGTTTTATGAAAATTAGGCCTACTTCAACCTTCAGTCATTGGTTAGAATTTGTTTACACGAGAATGTTGTCATCATGTCATTTTGCATGTGCCATCAATTTGGTCAATGACGCAACATCATTTTTGAACTCTTTGCACTGGATGCAACTGAATCGGCTTTTAATCCCTCTCAAAGAAAACTACAAAATTCCTGCATAAAACAAATAGATATTGCAACTTATTGAAACAATTGCCAAATCTGTTTAAATGAGGATAAAAAGCAAACTAAATAAAACCTACCTACCTGAGGCCTATGCAACTCAAAGTAAAAATCAGTGTTGTCTCTTTGAAACCTGGCACATTTGTGTTGGTTAAAATGATTATGCAGGTTATATATAGGGTTTTGGGCAGAAGTGACATCATTTATGACGTCATAAGTGCCTTGTGATGTCACAGTGACCATTACCTGTGTACTCATGTAATTTCCTGCCACATGGCGGGAAAGGGCTAGTATTAGGACCCCCTCCTTTACCGTGCTACACCCCTACAGTCACGATGTTTAAAATGTGACGGTATTGAGTACCTGCAAATTATTTTTTCGAAAATCAAAATCAACCAGAGAGAATTAGAATCTTTGATATTTAATGAGAGTTGAGCTGAGTTCAAGCTAGACCAGATCAACCTTCTCCATAATTACGTCTGTCTTCTGCTCCCTTTTTGACAAAAAAGCTCCTGTCAATAACCGTTCTTTTATTTATTATGTCACCCTCAACAGATGCGCAGTTTAATGAACCTTCAGCATCTGCCGACCAAGGTCAACTCAGCAGCAAAGACAACCTGCAAATCGATCAGAAAAGTATCTCGCCGATAGAAAGCGTTCTGATCATATTAATTTTCTTGAATACGTCGACCCCCTTCCGAACTTCCAACCCCAAAGACTGGTGTACGCTCGTTTAACAAGCTAAATTTTCTCCGTAAGGGGGGGGGGGGTCAATTGAATTGCTAACCATTACACTAAAGTGTCTTCTGTGCTTGTGTGAGACTGTAAATTGATCCTGATTCATGTATGAGTGACTTTGTCCAATTTGTCTAATTGATCCAATTGGACTAAAAATTCCTATATTTAAAAAATGCGAATATTTTGGCAGCGACCCCAACATATATAATTTTCTCAAAACTGTATGAAATCGAGAAGATTCTGATCCATAAGGGAGACGTGTCCCCTTGGATCTGCCAATGGAAGGTGACAAGTTAATGCCGCACTAAACTAATGACGACGAATACAGCGATGACAAACAAAGTGGAAAGTGCAGTTTTGCAGAGTATTTTCCTAGACCTTAAGAGATTTTTTCTTTTGAAACTAACTTCTATCTTTTTCTGAAAATTCAAAAAAAATTGTAAGTCAAATAAACTGTTTAAAAATACACATTCTTATGTTCGACATTCAGGACATGTGAATCACGTGTCATGTGTGAAAAATAAGTCCCTACGCAGTGTGACATTTCACGACACGCGGATGTTTTTGCTTTACAAAAAATCAAGGAGTGAAGAATTCCACTTTGGTGACTTGTTAATCTACAAGTCTAAACTTAATTCATTACCAGACTTGTGCAAGTCTAAACTTAATTCATTACCAGACTTGTGCAAGTCTAA
>JBCAUG010322843.1:0-17276 GCA_038406175.1 Haplosyllis leylae | reverse complement strand
ACCCAAAAACCTAGTTTATAATTGCCTTCACACCCTTTGTACCCTTTGCACCAACCTTCTCACCCCTTGCAACAACCTTCTCACCCCTCACACCCTTCTCACCCCTTGCACCCTTTGCACCAACCTTCTCACCCCTTGCACCAGCCTTCTCACCCCTTGCAAACTTCTTACCATTCTCACCCCTTGCACCAACCTTCTCACCACTTTGCACTCTTCATGTATTTCAAATGGTGCAAGGGGTGCTGGGGTGAGAAGGCTGGTGTGAAGGGTGAGAATAGTGAGAAGGGTGCGAGGGGTGTGAATGAGCCACTTCGTGAAACTTTCACTGCCTGATATTTCAACTAATTTTATCGCTTATGCTTGTACGAAAAACAGATTCATATATTAGTATTAGCATAAAATTACAAAATGGAAAAGACATTAATAGTATAACAATACTTACAATTAAGACGTATATCACAGATGGCACAAAAATATGTTACAAATCAAAAAACGCATCACAGATAACACAAAAATATTTACAAAGATTCATTAGGACTGGAAAATTCTGCCTTAAGGAGATTATAAACTGCTTTTTCAGTTTCCTCCACATACTGCCGCGATGCCCAGAACTGGGACTTGAGTGAGCTGCTCGGGTTCTTGGAATACCTTTGTCTTCTTGGTGCTGCTCTTACCGTGTATATTTCATCGTTTTTAGCATCTGGTCTCAGCGTGTCGTATGGAGATTTACTGTTTCCAAATTGAATCAAGGTGTCCACGTCTACATTATCATATTCATATTCGTATTCGCCATGATCTCTCTTTTCTGTGTTATCAAATTTGGCGAGAAGATTTGTCCTGGCCGTCGATCTTCTAAGTTTTGCTTTTTGTGGAATTTGTGGAAAAAGAGATTGGTTCCTGTCACTGTCATAGCTGCGTGTGATATTTGGGTGCCAAGTTACATTACAATTATTTTTATTGAAGCTTGGGTTTGCTACTTTATGGTTTCTTTGAGAACTGATAGTGGTTGTAAAGTTCAAGTTGCCGAGGCAGGAATCACTCGCTGGTGCCATAGAGTCTCCCAGAATGCAACTTTCTGAGATGCCAGAAATTTGTGAAAACCTTGTTGAAATCAAACTTTCTCCGGATGTTGACAAATCCTTGAGCCTTTCTCCATCAGATATTTCCTCTTCTTCCTCTGATGAAGATGTTGTGTAAATAATTTCCACGATTTCATCCTCTTCCGATGACTTTCCATAACATTCAGGGCTTATTTCATCTGTACACTCCGAGAGCATTGAGGATAAATCCTGGGAAGAATCTCCTTTCATCAGCTCTTTTTGGTGTGTTGGAGCATCATCATTCACGGCCAATCTGTTCATGGTAGGCTTTATAGGAGTGCTGGTTTTCATGTAGTAAGAATGGTCGCCGTAATTCAGATCATCGCCGAAGTCGCTGGGGATGCTTAAAGAAGACTTCGAGGCAACTGCAGAGGACGTAGCTGAAAGTGAAGTCAAATCTTGATCTCCATCACTCAGAAAATCCAATAGACAAGTATGTTTACTTCTTGGTGTTGATTTAACGTAGTTATTCATTTCTATTATAGGATTTTTCATAGCCATCCTAAAGGAGTCATTCTTTTGCGGAAATTGCATATTTAATCTTCTTGAAGTCTTCCATATCAGCGCTGATTTATTGATGCTGCCAAAAGAGTTGTTTCTGCCGCTTTCTCTGCTGGAGTCGACATGGGAGACGGTCTGGGGTGATTCTAGTTTTGATTCGTTCAAGATGTTAGTGGTATTTGTGTTGTTGATTTTGCCTGGTGACAATTCTCTATCAGAAAATAGCAAAGGTGAAACTCTTGACTGATCAGTACCACTGTCACTGCTTTCCGAACAGTACAAAAATCGTTCAAAATCTAAGCTGCTGCCTGTAAGATTAGGTGAATATACCCAGATGGCTCTTGGTATTTCTATGTCGTCGATGGAGGCATCCGCGCTATCATAGGTAACATCATTTGTATCGAAATGTTGAAGATATCTTCCTGAAATATCTGCACTGCTATGACTGCCATCCGGCACTGAATATCGTATCCCATCCTCTGAAGCATCTGTTAGTTCAATGTCAGCAATGCCAAACCTTTCAATCTCATCTTTTGATACAATTGCATCGTGGTCATCATTTGTCTCATAAAGATCCAGTTCCACTATTGACGCATCCATGCTGTTGAAAGTACAATCTAACAGAGATCGGTAGAGATATGTGGAATTGTTAACATCAAACTCTTCGTTATTATCACTGTCAGACAACACATCTATCTCACTGTAGTTGTCAATTATCACAGATGGGATTGAAATAATGTCACCACGATCTTTCCCATTTGTCTCCGCACTTATCGGTCGCACTTGCTTTGCTTTGTTTGACAGTTTCTCAACCTTTGCTTCGAAACTTTCTGTCTTTTTTGGAAGAACCTTAAGAGGCGTACCATCCAATTCTGGTGAATGAACTGGCTGTTCTTCAAGAACATTCTTGTTACTGTTATTGCTCCTATTCAGGATTTTGTTAACGTAGCCAGCTGAAAAGAAACCCTGTTCTTCCAGTCTGGATGAGGGATGAACTATGAATTTGCGAGTGAAATCCACATCGACTTCTGTAGGTTCATCAAGTTGTTTCTGCACACCTGTGTTCATCTTTGTAACCGTGTAATGCGTCAGAAACGGCGGGTTCCCTTGAGGACTTTCTGATCGGTCGAGTAGAGCAAGCTGAGAAACATCCGGGCTCAATTTTATGTTGGAGTTTACCCTCTTTTTGTCTTTACTTCTTTTCCTTGCAGATTGCCCAAACCCAGTAACATTTACTTTTGTTTTAGCTCTCTGAGATGAAGATGAAGGGCCAAAATCTGTAAACTTTATGCCAGAGGATGTGCTGTTAAACTTCTTTTCAGAGCTTTCAGTAAGGACCAGTGTCTGTTCATTCTCGAGTTTAGGAGATAGTGCTCTTATGACATCTTCTTCTTCCGACTCCAATGAAGTTAGTGAAAACAGCGGTTTCGTTGTTGATTTGGGACGTTGTGGTATAGTCTTTGTCCACGGTTTGAAGCCGACTGTCTGACATGTTCCTTTGGATTCAGTAATGCCCCTTTTCCGTAGAGAAGAACTGAATCTCGAAATCGTGTTGGCTATGTGAGATGGAGACGATTCCTCTGCAGCTATTAAACTGGAATTTCCGTTTCCTTTGGAATCCTTGGTTGAATCAGGAAGGGCCAATTTTTGTTCTGGAGATTCATCAGTTGGCTTACCTTTCAGTTTGTTCAATTCTCTTGATGGTTTTGTACTCAAAATACGTGTTTTTATATCTTCCCATTTTGTTTTCCGGGCAATTTCAGAGGGATCTATTTTCCAGTAACTGGCCCTTTCAGAAAAATTGATATTTGCTACTTGAGCAGTTGGTCTTTCGAAAATTGGTGTCTTTTTCTCAAGGCGTTCTTTCCTGATGGGAGCTGATTTCGACACCTGGTTTCTTCGGATTCTTTGGCTTTTAGCATACGCCACTCGATCTAGAAACGGACTAATAACTACATTTCTAGATTTACAAGGCTCTTCAAAGACTTTGCTATAATTTGGCTTTCGCGTATCTTCTTGTTCATCGGTGTATTTAATTGCTGAAAAACAATATTTATGTTTTATGAAGAAATTCATTTGATACAGCACTGAAGGGAACTGAGAAGAAATGAAATCTACCATGGTTCTACATAAATGTCACAGTTAGAAGGGCCTAAAATTGTACAAATGCATGAGAGCTGCGTACCAAGCGGTGAAGTGGAGGTCTTCGGCCTGGACTTGTGACTAAGTCTTTCATCTTCGGTGAGAGTTGGCGCGGGTCTGCCAACTACTCTAGGTCCAGAGGGTGCACTCGCAGCTCTCCTTCGTAATTCGGGTTTCGAGTTAACTGCCCTCCATAAGTACCATTTTCTTTCGTTAATGTTCAAATGTCTCCAAATGTCCACTGAAAGTATGGTGAGAAAACAAGTGAACTGGGTACTTGCTGTGAGTAATATAAGATCTAATAATATAAGATATACAGCGTTATTTGCGAAATCAACGGCCATTGACCTGAATGCTCTTCAGAAACCGTTCAGGCCAGCGGTTCCATTGATGGCAATATATTTATGGCTCGGATGCACTAAATGAATGTGGAATCATGGCTGGAGCTCATAAGTTTCACTAATTTATTGACACAGCTACACACATAACACACAATCATACAGCATGCAACAGTCAACCAGAAGTTTAGTTTGGTTTTTTTTTTCAAAAATTTTTTGGGGGACATAAGTCCCTTTTGTGGGGCCACTGATACCCCTGTTTTGGACTTCTGGTTATGTCTGCCCTGGGTTTCAAAGCTAAGGTGGATGTCTCACTTGGATGCTTTCTTGCCTGTATGCTAGTCTTCAGATTCACCTCTGGTGCAACACCTGCCAACTGTATAGAGGTCAGCATGGAAGCTGAGCCTTTTTGATCCACATACCTGTGGACATGTCCATAAGCATTGGTTGAGGTTCAGGGCTCAAACTCATGACCGTCCGTGCCACAAGCACAGCGCTGTAAACCATTCGGCCACTCCGGTTCGGCTCAAGCCAAAAGTTACTAAAGCTTGCATAGATTTGCTTCTTTCCCTTCTGAACAATATCTTCTGAAATTTCTCTCACCTTTTTTTAAAAAAGTAGAATCTAGATCTAGATCTAATAGGCGATCAACATCTACACATCATTACATTTTGTCTGGATCTACTTACATAGAATATATCTTGCTTGAGACGGAGTGATGTTAGGGTTCATGGCTCGCAACCGAGGCATTCTTTCACTCGATAGTTGCAGAAATGCATGGAAATATGCACCCGACGGCTGAACCTGATGATTTTCAAACATCTTTCTTTTATCACTCTCTTCTTTTTTCTACGGGTCTCTCATTTCTTCCAGAAACCATTTCACCTGTTGTCAAATGCAGAATGTTTTCAGAGATTTTGATCTAGATCTAATATCTTTTGCTACCGTTGACCTGCAGGAAAATGTTTGGTTAATAAGATTAAAATGGATTTTAGATCTTGTTGAGGATCTTAATTAAAGCTACAGATCTAGATCTAGATATGACGAATGGCAAACTTATGGGTGAACACTTGTGTTATATTGCTGTTGAAAAATTTGTGTCTTGTAGCAGAATGAAATAAATATTGATCAATAGAATAAATATTATACTAACTTGTTGTTATTTTTTCGCATGTCTACAACCTACAATTTGTGAAATAAAATTGTTTTTCCCTTCGAAATTTAATCCCAGAAACAACAGCACATGATAAATACGCACAGTTACAATTATTTATTTTCAAAGAATCCTCTTAATTGTCTAACACATTTGTACAGTGAAAAAAAAATGATTAGAACATTTAAATTGTATGTTTTGTTGTTCTTGTTTGTTAAAAATATAATATTGAATTAAAAACACATGTAAGATATAATTTTTGAAAACTGGCCATTGAGTTCGCATCACCGCCTTAAAAATGGCGGCAGTCTGCATCAGTTACATAATGCTAATTAACATGTAAAAATCATAATATAAAGTTTAAAATGTTTCAAAGAAAAACTTGCAAGGAAATAAATAGCAATAGCATTTTAAAACATATTTAGATAAATTGTATAGTCCTTTCCAAATTATTCATACTTGAGTTGTGTGTCTAGAACTGTAATCCATATTCGGTCTTGAGTGCATCAGTTACATAAGTTAAGTTGCACAAACATCAAACGTTGTAAAATTGTTAAATTGTTAAATTTTATTTTGGATATATATATTATTAGTAATAAACTACATTAATACATAACATGCTACACCTAGAACTTGTAACTGTTTAAAAAAATCGCGTATTTACATTATTGAATGGTCCATCTAAATGTACAAATAAGTGCATCTTTGTAGGAAGCTGAAACTAATGCAAAAATTTAAATTTCAATTTAATGGTTACTTCAACTAAAGTTTTTCAGCCATTTCACGCTTCTTCTGTATTTCCTTGCTTTTCTTCATTATCTGAAAGGCACGACCATTTCCATAGAATGCACCAGCTCTGAAATTGACAATGTTCAGTAGAATGTAAGAAAAGTTTTCATATTTAAGAAACATTTATACCACACAAAGTAACAATTGTTTGAACTTTCCAAATAAACCAAACATGAAAGCAATCATCAAAAGATCAAATTCTTCAAACTCTGTACAAAATGATTACCTGGAAGGAACTCTGTACATACACATGCAGAATACAGATTTAAGTACAAGTTTACATTAAATGAGCAAAGTAAAAGTATGATCTGGTGCTAATTTGAGTATTGCATACTTACATGTTTTTGCCCTCTTCTGCTGTTTTGCCTTTTGTACTCGAAAGCTTTAGATCTTGTTTAATTTTATGATTTTTACCCCTGTACTCTGGTACATTGCGGGAAACTGATGTGACATCAAGCAAGCTAGTAGATGTTACATCAGTTGAAGCATTTGATAGTAAATCACTTTGTGCAATAATTGTATGACTTAGGCGTGTACCCACATTACCTTGATTTTGCAGAACCCAATCTTTGCAGTATTCAGCCTTTTCTCTGTTTCCATTGATTGCCGACTCCAAAGAATCCTCATGTGTAGTTTGGGTCAAATGATTTTCTGTCATTTGGCTTTCAACACTTCTTCCATCTTCATCTTCATTGTTTATCTTGTCTTCAAGAATGCACCCAACCTCATGTGTGTTACTTTTAGTTTCTGTTTCTTCTTTTTGCTTCTGATTGATAGTCCGCAAACCTTCTTCAGTAGTAGTAGTACTAGTACCATCATCTAGTTGAGGGCATTTTGATGAACAATCTGTAACTGCGGTTTCAGTAACTTGTTGGAGAGATGTTAAGTTCACTTCAGTCAAATTTTTTTCAG
This sequence comes from Haplosyllis leylae, assembly GCA_038406175.1. Taxonomy (NCBI): domain Eukaryota; kingdom Metazoa; phylum Annelida; class Polychaeta; order Phyllodocida; family Syllidae; genus Haplosyllis; species Haplosyllis leylae. The sequence continues at coordinate 10,341 of JBCAUG010322843.1, read as the reverse complement.
GTGAAATCTCATCTGTGACCTGCGTAACTTGTACAAAATTACCAGCCATAATTGTGTCGTTTAGTGGTGTTATAACATCTCCTTCCAAAAATTTTGGTGTCGATGTTCTCTGGGGCTCCGGAATGGAATCTGAAATTTTTTCACTTTGTAGATTTGATACGGTATCCTCTGTCTTCACTGCACCGTCATCCAATGTGAGTGATAAAACATAAGTCTGTGTATCAGTAGTACCAGTACCCATGAGAACTTGAACAGGAACACCAAGTGGAGAAGTCATATCTGCCGTACCAGGTATTGTTATATTGGAACCATTTAAAATTAAACTGGTACTTACGTATGTGTTTGTGGCATCTGAGCCTACCACATTTAACTCGTCTTGAACAGCATGGGCTGTTGTGCTGTCTGTTTTTTGTGTTACTGTACTTGCGCTTGAACAATTTGGTGTACTTACCACAAAATGCTCCTTCTCTCCATCAAGAATTCTCTGAGCTGCAACAATTGTATTTCCTTGGTTTGCGAATTGCACAAAGTGATTTGGATTAGAAGTTGACTCAACAGGAGTACTTAATTGAGTATTATCAACCAATACACCAGAGTTTTCACCCTGAGAGGTTCCAAATAGATCCATGTTTGAAGCATTTTTGTATGTAGATGGCATATCATCAAACGATACCACATCATGATCGGACCCATCTATGTCAACTTTTGGGCTGTGTTTTTTCAAGTAATCCACATCACTTTTAGACAGTCCCAGCGAAATCTCACTGTCTTGTATTTCTGTGTCACTGTAAATAAATTATATGAAAATTTTGTAAAAAATCTTAGATTATAAATTATTTTGTAAAAAGTATACTAGTACAGGTACATTCATGGATGCGAACTGCAGAATGAATTAATTAACAAATTAAAATTTCCAATTTTAAGTGGATACATGTAGTTAAAAATAAATTTAAAAATAATTACCCAGATAGTATTGTGTCAGATTCTTTCTGGAACAGTTTTCTTTGGGTAGCAGGCTTCTTGAAAGCCTTCGATTTGTCTGTCTGATGGAACTCAAACTTGTCTGGATGTCGCACCACCCTACCAGTGCTTGTTAGTACCAGGTTGCTGAAAAATAAAATTTACCAACTACAGGTCCAGCACGGTTAAATTGAAGTCATTTGTCAGCAAGATTTTGTATTATTTAACTTAATGCATTTGTACATGTATGCATTAATTTATGTACATGTACTTATGGCTGTTGGTCATTCTTTGGACTTGTGGTGCTGAAATCAGTTTTTTCTTTCCTAGGCCATCCTCTCTTCCTTTGGGTTGGTGTTGTAACTGTGCCATCACCAGTTAGTTGTGTAGATGGGGTCTTGGAGCGTATTTTACGTGATTTCTGTGGAGGCATCCACAAACCATCACTTTCGTCCTTGGAGTTCACACTAGCTGATCGTCTTCTCTTCTGAGCATTGTTCTGCCTGTTGCTTGTTCTAAATAAAAAATCAAAAGTAATCACAGGATCAATTAAAATGAACCAAAAACTGAATTCAATCTTGCAGATTTATGAATGTGGAAACTGAAACAAAATTTTAACATTAATATTCAAACCTGAAAAGGAAACAATCAATTCGTAATTTTTCCAATTTTAATTTGTAAAATGCATGCTTACTCTTGACTTTTCAGTAAAGGTACAAAGTGAACCGGAGCAGACCCTGGTTGAACTCCTGTCCACATTATCATGATAGGTTCATCATCATTTGCTGCAGGGTACTGAACAGGGAAGAACATGCGGTGAAAGTCATTTCTGATGGAACATTCACCACATACTGGGTAGATAGTATGAATTGGGATTCCAAAGACAGATGCAGCCTGTGCGATTTGCCACAAACCCATATATGATCTGGGTTTTGAACAGCTATGTAACTCCATGCAGTAAATCGCTTCAATTGTATCCCTTGTGAGTTTTAAGCCTGGTGTGTAGAATTCTGAGAATGTCGCAAATACAGTTGGTAAATTTGCATTTCCATGTATGAAAGTGGCACCTCTCTCCAAGCATTCATCGCTGAAGTATTTTTCTTTGTTCAATATACCCTCAATTATGATTCTGACTCTCATTTCTTCATGGAACTCATCTGTGCCAAAGAAGGCTTTGCTTAAAGCTCAGCATAGACAGTTGCCATCACCCTGTGTGAAGACAGCTGTGAGGAACGTTGGCCCATCCAGGGGAATTTCTTCTTGTGCTACTGTATCAATCCTATCTAAGTTCTTGTCAAGAAATCCATTCTTTCGAGCCTTCATAGGTGGTAATAAATTCTTCAATTCATGGGCTAATCGGTAAAATTGGTTGTTGTCAAAGCAAACATCGAAGGAAGACAGGATACTTTTCCACATAGCCCAGTACGGGATTTCATCATTTACCAATGTTTCTCCACTGATGTTTTCATTTTGTCGTTGTTGAAGCAGATTGTCTCCAGAAAGTTGAAATTCTTTAGAAGATCTCTCACAGACATCAATAATCTCAATGTCATTTTCTTTGTCTGATGGATTAGCTTCACTGCATACACTTTTGAAATCTTCAGGGACTATGTCTTCACTCAGGTTAACCCATGAGCATGCTGCTGGTGTAATGGTGTCAGTTACATGTGCATCAGTTTCAAGTGCATCAGTTTCACTTGTTATTTCTTTCTCTTTTCTTTTTTCCAATCTCTTTCTTCTTCTTTCTTGTAGATTTTTTTCCCAATCAAAATCAATAGAAATTGTTGGAAGTTCATCATCACTGTTTTCTTCGCCATTATCTGCTGCGGCAAGAGTAGAGGGAAGTGCTGATTCTTCACTTCTTTTTTCTGCATCAGTTTCACAATTCGCCTCCTGCTGGTCATGTGCTTCTCTCAAATGTGCATCAGGTTGCTTTCTCTTTTCGTACTTTCGTCTGTTGGAACCTTTTTCTGGGATAAGAGTTACAAGTTTCCATGGATCTGTATGTTCAGCATTTTGACATTCACCTTCTTCTGTTATGCATGCAGAACACAAGCAAGGAACTGCTCGCACTTTAATTTCCAATGGATGTGGTGTATTACGTACACTGTAAAGCTTTTGTGTTTTTGGTACTGCTTGATCCAAATCACAATCTTGATGCCTGCATACATCACTGGTGCGTATGAATTGGAATTCTACTCTGTAGTGTTGGCAAGAATCTTCATTCCTTTCGGTCTCATAATGCTCCTTGCAGTATCTGTAAAAATCATGGGCATTGGTTACTACGAATTTATGTGTTCTGATGTTGTATGCCATCCAGGCTTTGAGACGACCAAAAAGAGCATCTGCGTGGCTCTTTCCATGCTTTTCACCAAAGTATACACAGATAATGTTCAGTGGTGAGCGAGCCAATTCTGCGAATGGCCTTCTACTCTTATACTGTGCAGCACAGTTGTCACAGAATTAAATTACAGTGTCTAATGGCACTCCGCATGAAACAAGATGAGCAAAAGTTAAGTTTTGTGCTGCATGTGAAAGGAAACTGTCATGTTTCAAATCGTCTGTTATATGCACCAAAGCTAAAGTTACAATCTGACCACAATTGTGAGGACACTGAAAGAAATTGATGGTAGCATGAATTGTGGTTTGTGTGCCACACCAATAGGCTGACTGAACTTCATCTTGATACCAGTTGTTGAAATTCATTGCGAAGTCCAAAACTTGTAACAAATATCCTAGCATCAGATTTTCTTTGATGTCTTGAAACACATTCCTGTGCCAGTTTGCTCGAAAAAGGTGCTCAGACAAATCATGTATAATTTCAAGAAATTCATTGATGGCTCCTCTAAGTGTCCCTCTAACTGGATTTTTCGTTGGAGCACTGTGCCCTTCAAGCTTTGCCCATCTATGCCAATTTATGATCTTCTTTGTCTTCAGTAAATCACCATTTAATTCTTCAATGACACCTTTAAGTTTTTGTTTCCCACATTCTTCACAGTTTCTGGTAATACAATTGTGAGGTGCAAACCTGTAGCTTGAACTGAAATGGCCATTCCTTATTGAACAAAGAGTGGCATCCACAGCTTCATATTTGTTAGAAGGGAGTCCTTTGATGCCTGCTGCAATTAGCGATTTTTTTAGCAATTCACAATTTTCACATTCATCACAAAGACACTGGTTAACAGGTGTCGATCCAGAGAGCAATACATTTTTGGGCTTGAACAACCTTAATGTTGTTCTGGACATGACTCCAAATTTGTGGTATTCAGGTTGTTGGAGGTAGCGCTTGTAGAGTTCATCCCAAGTGTGCATCATGAATCTTTTTCCTGAATATTTCTTGCAAGGGTGACTGTAAGTGATTGTGTCTTGCATAAGGAAATTTGTAAATTCCTGCTTGCGACAGTTGGATCGCTCAGTTCCCTTGTGCAATCTTTCCTTCGGTTCTGAGCACCAGGCATGCACGGTCTTCAATGCTATCCCAGAAATTTGAGCTATTTGTCTGTAGGTTCCATTTTCATTCTTCAGCTCTGACACATACTGTTGCTGTTCTCGAATTCTGTTTTGTCTCCTCAGTGTTCTAATTTCAAGCAAAAGTTTGTTTACATTCTTGCATCGATCACTTGGTGACAGTTCATTTGCTTTTGGAACTGTTACATTCATCAGTTTTTCCTTATTGTCTGCATCTTGCATCTCTTCCTTGTAATACCTGTGCGCATTTCGCACCAGATGCGCAGCCACTAAGCAGTATGACTTGTAATCTTTGGGCATTCTTTCTCTCACTTTAAATGCAAGCTGACATATTCTATTTTGCTCCTTAACCTTATCCTCAGTAGATATAGTGGTTGATGTGGTGGTATTACATGACTTGACCATTTCAGTTTTCATTAATTCACTTGTAACCGAACTCACATTGCCGTGCCTTCTTTCTGTCTTATGATGTAATTTTTCTTCTTTTACAAAGGCACTGTGTAGTTAAAACAAAAATAAAGAAAAAACTCAAAACTTAAAATCTAAAAAAATAGACAAAATAATGTAAACTTAAGTGAAGCAGTACTGAAAGTAATAAACAAGTACTTTTTCCTTCTATGTAAATTATCTGTACTTTGCATCAGTTTCATGCATCAGTTACATGAGCATTACGCAAGCATCAGTTACAATGTACACCTAAAGTAATTATTAACTTATCAATTAAATTTACATTTAATTATTTTACTCACTTGCACATCTCTTTTTCCTGGCAAGTTGATGCTGATGTATTCAGAGACTCATTGCATAGTGACATACTACGTTCCAGTCGAGCCTTTTGTCTTGATTTCCGAGTTTTTTCACGGTTCTTCTCCATGAATCTGCATGTAAAACAATGTATGTACATACACACATGTATACATGCTAAAAGGCCTAAATTATTAAAAAAGTGACATATAAATTTATCTACGCAATTTTATCGGTCTAAAGTTATACAACATACTGTGGATCCTGTTTCTCCGTCCATAATACAAATTTTGTCATCTACGATTCTGTTCCTTCTGCTCAGCAGTATATTTCCTTTTCTTTTTAGCTTTGACATCATTTTCATCAATACTGCAATACCCAATTTTAAGTACATTATAAGTTTGATTTCAAAAACAAGTATTAATTTAACTTGCACATGTATACATGCTAATTGTATTTAATTGATGTACATGTAAATATATTGTGAATGATAGTTTACAAATTTGAAGTGACAACATATTTCTGTATACATATACCTGCTCAGAACTTGCTGTCCACATCCATTACTTGAAATACAATTGTAGTCCTGTGGAGACATGCGAACTATGTATTCTCCAGTTGAATCATCCTTTTGAAGAAGTTTTAAAGGTGTCGAAAGTGAATCAACAGACGTACCACTGCTCACACGGGAAAGGTTCCTGAATAAAATGTAAAGCAAGGTTAAAAGATATAATTTTAACCTCAATTCAAATGTCAATATTGAATCAAGTAACCAGTTGAGGAGTAACAATATTTTACCCTTTACATGTTTCTGGACTATTTTCATCACTTGAATAACCTGCTTGAAGAGTGTCGTCTGAGCTATCACTATCACAAGACTCCTGAGGATGCTGTGCTTCAGATAACATATTATCTGCACTTTCTTTTTCATTGTTGTTTTGTAATGTTGAAATTGCACTTTTAATAACCTTGCTATTCGTGAGCAATGATGATACCTTCTGTGCAAGTTCCTCAGTGATTGAATCATTCCCATTTTGTTGTTCTTTACTTTTTGTGGCATCTGAACTATTTGTTTCGACTACTGACTTGGATGTTTCTTGCGAAGTCGCACAACTTATTACACTGGGAGATAGTCCAACACTAGAATTATTTGGGCTTCCAATAATACTTGTTAAACTGCTTTGTTGATCAATTTGACCTGCAGCAGGGCATGACTGAAATCCGTAATTCCAACTTGCTGGATACTGACTGCTTGAAGGTGTTTGATTAGGGAAATGTCCATTCATTTCAAATGGATACATTCCAGGGTTGTATCTTATGTTTGGCATAAGCATACTAGAATTGAAGACAGGAACACTGCCACCTGCTATGTGTGTTAGATTTAATGGAAATCCGGGAGGAGGGTGTCCTGGTGCAGGTGTAGGCTGTGGTGTGGCTGCAGTCACAATATTTCCAGAGGTAGTGTTGTATGCATTGCCAATTCCGGGATAAGGATTTGATGTCGCCCATGGAAATGGAAATCCAGTGTTGTAATTAAAAGCCATCTGTAATTTAAAATGAACAGTGATATAGTGGTTGGATAAATTTTTTAGATCTAGATTGACTGTAACTGATGCATTTTATTTAGAAAAATTAATTTCTTTACATTAGTAGCTGTCAACAACAGTACTTTTCTAATCAAATATTACATATTTGAAATAGAAACTATTTGATACATAATGCAGTGATGATACATCTGTTTTCTTACCATTGTAATAAATTCAAGCAAAAATAACTGCTCTCATTTCAAATGGTAGATCTATTTGTGAACTACAAAGATTTCTGTATATTTTCGGCCATACATAAATATTCCTGAGTGGGAAACAATTTAATGAATAGAACTATTTTCCTGGTTATTTTTACTCACCTTGTACAGTAAAAGTGGAAGGAAAAATTAAAATATACGGAAGGAAATTAAACAAAATAAGTTGTAACTGTTCACACTAAACGCTAGGACTCCATGACAGGATATGACATTTCTACCCACAATTCCATATGATTGCATCAGTTACAGTATTCTCTGAGTCATTTTAACAAAAAAAACGGCCAATATCTTTTATTATGCCACTACTAATAATGTTTAGCATAAAAAAAATGCCTTCACTTGATTTATTTATTTATTTAATTTAAACTTTACTATGAAATTGTTTTATCATCATTTTATTTGTTTCTCATATATGTCACACATGTACTGTGTAACTAGTCAATCTATGTTGACATCGCAAGTTAGTAACACTGCGCTTTCTATAAAATTGTGATGGCACGCTGACACAGGTATTATTCCTTTATCTAAATAATTCTCAAATGAAGATTACGGTACTAGGAATTGATATATACATAAAAAGATAAAGGAATGCTAGTGCAAATAGTTTATTTTCATTTTTATAAATTACATTTTTTTTACACATAACGCAAAAATGGCCTCTGAGGCCATTTTCGAACAGAACATATTTAAAACTAAAATTATTCTCTTGCAAAAAACTTGAGTTGACCCACAATATTTGTACATTCGTGTAAAGAATAACATGTCTACTTTTAGAAAATATCTATGTTATTGACTAATACAATCAGATTGTGGGAAAAATTATTTTTTAAAGTCATCACTTCAATCATTCTGGCTTTGTTCACCCGTAAGTTTGCCATTCGTCATATAGATTAGATTAAATTTAAATCTGATTTAAATCCGATTCCCAGAGACGAATTCCATTTCTTGAGACATGTCACCCAGAAACAAATTCGAAATGACTGAATTCTGATTTATTAGATCTAGAATCTAGTTTATTCTTTGAGCTCAAGTGGGCATAGATCTATCCTACCCAGTGTTCCGAGGTAAATGAGGTCTGTATCCAGAAACAGGAAAAGAAAATTGTAAAATGGTCTATTGTCTGGCAGAACATGACAACAAGTTTGTCTGCAATGACGTCACACAGCTTCTTCAATGACGTCATTGTTGCTAAGGTGGAAAACATATTGTTGTTAGCTTCGAGGGGAAACCATTCAAGATTAAATGACATCAGAACGAACATCGTCCATGTGATAATATTAAGCCATTGTCATTCCCCATCACAAGCAAAGCGTGTATGCGGTCGTGCCGTTTCGATGTACTCAATTGTACACATTTTTGTCAGGCGTAGACAATTGCAATTTTTTTATTCCCACAAAATCTTTTAGGCCTGATTGTACAGATGGTACGGTGTCGTTTTGATTCATAAAATTTAAGTTAAGCAAAAATATCAAAGTGTACCCAATTCACCAGTCATTCAGCAGATATTCAGTACGTATATTTTCTATTTATTATAAGTTAATAAAAATAAATTGTTAGTCAACGTGACACAACCCAATGTTAGTGACACTACCTTTATAAAGTGCTTCTGAACAAAATATCTTTTGATAGCACTCATATATTTCGTAAAGTATTTGCTCCAGTCCCATTTCGTATCATTTTACCAAACGTAACGTAATCTGGAAAGTAGGTCTTTGTCTCAATCTTTGGAGGTGTTAATAAAACAAAGTTCCACGTTCCAGAGTGTAAGCCCACCACAGGGTGAATCCTAAGACACAGTCAGCTACGGTAAACCTGAAATAAAGTGAGAATGATTTTTCTAATGGCATTCAAGTTGTTATAGGATTTGGTTTGCTTTCATTTTCATCTTAAAGATACATGGATTTTGTAAAGGAACAAGCACTGCGTGTCCCCGAGCCCCCAGTTCAATCAACCGTGACTGGATTAATCAAGTGCAGTCAAACTAACATTTTTGACGACACTGACCACCTGTCAAAATGGCGACCCCCACATCCAACACAAATTTTATAAAGTACAACAAGCACTGCGTGTCCCCCAGCCCCCCAGTTCAATCAACCGTGATGGGATCAATCAAGTGCAGCCAATCCAACATCAATGATGTAACAACATATCCGGAAGCACTGGGAAACACCCCGGAAAGATGACGACCCCCACACCGCAGAGTGATTTGATATAGTACAACAAGCACTGCATGTCCCGGAGCCCCCAGTTCAATCAACCGTGACTGGATCAATCAAGTGCAGCCAAACCAACATCAATGATTGCACTATATAAAATCACTCTGCAGTGTGGGGGTCGCCATCTTGTTGCACTATATAAAAATATCAGGCAGTGAAAGTTTCACGAGGTGGCTCATCCGCTCCTGGCTGTGGAGCCGTAGACATGTCCGCGGATGGCTGTGGACAGGGCCGCGGACACTTCCGAGGCTGTCTGTGGACACTTCCACGGACACTTCCGAGGCTGTCCACAGACATTTCTGAGGCTATCTGCGGACACTTCTGAGGCTGTCCGTGGACACTTCCGAGGCTGTCTGTGGACACTTCTGAGGCTGTCCGAGGACACTTCTGAGGCTGTCCGTGGACACTTCCGAGGCTGTCCATGGACACTTCTGAGGCTGTTCACGGACACTTCTGAGGCTGTCTGCAGACACTTCTAAGGCTATCCGCGGACACTTCTGAGGCTGTCCATGGACACTTTTGCGGACATGTCTGCGGACACTTCTGAGGCTGTCTGTGGACACTTCCAAGGCTGTCTGCAGACACTTCTGGGGCTGTCTGTGGACACTTCTGAGGCTGTCTGCAGACACTTCCGAGGCTGTCCATGGACACTTCCGAGGCTGTCCACGGACACTTCCATGGACACTTCTGAGGCTGTCCATGGACACTTCTGTGGACATGTCTGAGACTGTCCGCAGACACTTTTAAGGCTTGCCATGGACATGTTCACAGACACTTCAAAATTTTGGGGAAAAAGCCTCAATCAACCACTAATGTGACTCTAATGAACTACCAATGATGTGTTTGGAGTGAAGGGGAGCAAAGGGGCAAAAGGGAGTGAAGAGGGTGAAGGGGAGCAAAGAGGGGCAATGGGGAGTAAAGGGGGTGAAGGGAGTGAAGGGGGGCAAAGGGGAGCAAAGGGGTGAAGGAGTGAAGGGGGCAAAGGGGAGTGAAGGGAACAAAGGGGGGTAAAGGGGAGCAAAGCACATTGTATACTAGGTTTTAGGGTCCCAACCACCTGCAGCAAAAACATTTTTGATTACATAATGTTATGTTGAGGTGTCCCCACCACCCCCAAGTAGAATCCTCACCTCAATGTATACTCACTGA
>JBCAUG010322842.1:0-32606 GCA_038406175.1 Haplosyllis leylae | reverse complement strand
AGGAATATTGCATTTGTCAAAATGGCCAGAATCTTTCATATTGAAATAGATATTTTGTAATGTACCCACAGAAATGTCCATTTAAAAATTTGAAGAAAAAGTACCAGGAAAAGTGGGAGAATGCATATTTGAGAGTTAAAAATGCAAGAGCTTCCAGGGCCCTAAGGTGGGCCCTGGACCCCGGCCAATACATGCTCGCTTCGCTCGCCCAACTCCGCTGTGCATCGTCGGCAAACTCTCGGAAGAAATCTCTGGGCCCCCCTTGACCAAATCCTGGATCCGCTACTGAATATTCCTATTAGCTATTCAGTATGCTAATCTTCTGTGATCTTGCTGAATATGCACAATCAAACTAAACTGAAAGCTGATCTCATGTGTTACAAACTACGATCAAATTCCCACAAAATACTGTATCCTAAATTGGGCCTAATTATCATAAAACTGCCAAAGCATGCTTGCCCTTTCCCATAAAACTATGTGCCCCCCCTTTATAATCAATAAGCTGACTCTAACGAGCCAGCAACTAGTGCCTTAGTCACGTGACATTTACCGCGTAGACTGGGTGCTGGCTTCATTTACGTCGCCTGGCCACGTGCTCCGGAAAGGTTTGGTTTAATGAAACTGCGAAGTTCGGAAGGTGGGAAAGATATGACTCTTGCTGTGTTTATTCTGCTGTGTTGTGGCGTTTGTTTTGTGTGTAATGCTGGTGAGCCTTGTCGAGATCCAACTTCCACCAGGGATTATCCTGAACACCCAAAAGAATATCCAGGCGCTTGCAAGATAGATAATGGTAATAAACTTCTACACAGTATTTATGACACCATTCGTGCAATGTTGGATAATGGTAAGATATGGATTTTTCCGCCCGCATCCTTCGGAATGCGGGAAGGTTATTACACAGGCCCCAGACCCTTGGTTTACAGACTAATGTATCTGCAAACTGAACCAATTTTGAAAAACAAATTTGTCAAAATGCCCAGAATCTTATTCAAATTAATATTTTTCTCAGTAGCGGATCCAGGATTGGGTCGGGGGGGGCCAAATTTTTTTCCCGAGATTTTGCCAATGTAGCGGAGTGGAGTCGGGCAAGCAAAGCAAGCCAATATTGGCCAGGGCCTGCCTTAGGGCCCTGGAAGCTCTTGCATTTTTAACAGTCAAATATGCATATTCCCACTTTTCCTGGTACTTTTTCTTTAAATTTCTTAATGTACATTTGTCTGGGTATATTACAAAATACCCATAGATTCTGGCCATTTTGACAAATACAATGTTCATTTTCCTAATATGAGAAAATGAAGGGTTTTATTTGTTCTTTTGGTTTAGATTGCAAACACATTCATTTGTAAGCTGGGGTCTGGGGCCCACTTAGGGCCCCAGAAGCTGTTGCATAAATTTCAAATATGCATTCTCCCACTTTTCCTGGTACTTTTTCTTCAAAAATTTGAACTTGCATTTATGCAAGAAGATAACACAAAATATAAAAGATTCTGGCTATTTTGACAAATTTGTTCTCTTGGTTAGATTTGCAGATACATTAGTTTGTAAACCAGGGATCTGGACCCAAGAAACTGTTGCATTTTTGCCTTCAAAAAATGTATCTTCCTACTATCCTGGGAATTTTTTTTGAAAAAATACAAATTTAGGGCCCTAAAATTCATTGTTTAGCTCTTAAATTGTATACTGAGGCCTCCAAATCTGGGGATCGGGGGCCCCCCTGGACCCACTAGTGTTATGGCTTGAGTCAATATAATGTAAAAGAAGTATGTACATAAGAAGATGAGTTGGGCTAGAAGAGTGAAAGAAATATGATATTCATGCCAAGCGAAGCGAGGCTGGAAATTTTTTTGAAAAAATTTAAAAATACAGCCAAGAGGTGCATAAGAGATAGTCCTTATCTGGGACAGGGGGGGGGGCATGGCTACTGATACAGTAACTGGATACGCCTGCAGTCAGGGATTTTGCAATTTAGACAAAGTGGGCAGTATTCACATCACAGGCTTTCCATTGGCGGATCCAAGGAGGACGCCAGAGACGCACGTCCATCTTTCCAATTTCTTTCAATTGGTACCGCATGAATCGACGCAATTGGTTTCATTTAGTGTAAATTGTAAACTACTTTTCAGATATATTTACGGTGGATACAATCCCAAGACTGGTCCATTAATGCCGGATGGTGCAAGTATATTCACCTGGTTCAAGCGACAGGCAAGTACCCAGTTTTGAGAACATAATCACACCAGCGATAATGCTTTCTTGTCAGTAATCATGAACTGATAACAGGAATGTTTCTTTTTTTCTACATATGTCCAAAGAATCATAAATAAAGAGATGTCGTCATCATGACCAATATCAATGTCATCTCTTTGAAGGTAATGGCAGAGGTTTGGAAGTTTAATTATGCAACCAAAATGTGGAGGAAAATAACCAAGAAGAGTGACCACACCCACAAAACTGCAGCTTCAGCCTGCTGCGCCATGTTGCCTGGGCAGACACCAAGTATGCTGGTATACGGAGGCACTGTTGTACCTTGGGGTAAATTCTCCACAAGTTAACTTTCACAAGATATTCCGTGCACTTTGAACAAAATGTCTTCATAGTTTATCGCCACTTTCTAACAGAAAAATAAACTGTGGACTCTCAAGCACAATGAAATTAGATTGTACTGGGTACTTGTTGCGACTTTGGTTCCAACCAGTACCCAGTTACAATTAGAATTGTTTGCACCAAAATCATCGACACTAATGTTAGTCTGGTTACAACGGGCATCGGCTTACAAAGTGCCGTTCCTTTTCATCTTCAAACTCGTCCCATCCGGGATCCAATGTAGTTTCCGAAAATATCACGAGTTGCAGTTTGCGTTGCATCCAATCTTAAATTTGTAGGTCAGAAGGTAAGCAATAAACTATCGCTCTGTCACCTTCAAGACGGCGAATATTTCCGTGGTGGACAGTGGCAAGAAGTGCCTGTAACCAGTAGATCACGTGGAGGTATGCCTCCTCCAGGATATGGGCAGAGCATGGTTGTACATCAGGGCTATGTTTACGTATTTACAGGTTCGTTGAGTTGGTAACCAACAGGCTTTCTCTCACTTGCTTCATACGTGATTTTTACAAAGTTCTCCAAGTGGTCACAAGTACACTGGGTCCCGCTTATAATGAGCAGTTACATTCACAGAATTCAGCTCGTTGTAAACGGTACTCGTTATAACCAAACTTCTGTAACATTGGTGCCAATGACAGGAATTTCCACACAAGAAAAAAATCTGCTCGTTGTAAGCGGGTACTCGTTGTAACCGAACTCGTTGTAAGCGGGACCCAGTGTACTTTTCAATCGAGTCACATCTTAGGTTCATATCTAACTGAAAAAAGTTAGCTAAAACTTTGGAATCCATTTGACTGTCACCAAGATGGGAATTTATGAACGATTTCTTTTGAATGAATCCTTTGTAATGAGTTAACTATCCAACAATTCAGCAAAAAAAGGTGCATTTTCTGGCACAACCACAGTCCTTTTAATAACCAAAGCAACACGTTATAAAACAAAGTTAATATCAAGCTTGTAACAGCTGTTGCTATTGGTTAATAAGAAGAAATAACAAGGTGCTGGTGGTAATTACTCAACGTTACATAACTGTATTTATTTTCAGAAGCAACAAACCCTGAATTGCTGTCTTCCTTTGAAGTCGGTTACCGCATGATGGAAAGAGACCGGAAGCGGGCGCAGTGCCTGTTCAGGACTCAGAGTCTCGGCAAGAAGAGCCTGGACATCCCCGAGGAAACTTCTCCAGTTCTCGGAAACTTTGAGCCGGACTGGAGCAAGTTCGAATCGGTGTACGCGAATGGTAAGTACCTTTCGGTGTAATTATCACCTTTTTCTGTCTGCAGCAGATCCGGGTAGGGAACTAAAAACACCACGTCTCTATTCTGTTCAAGTGGGCCAAGGTATTATGGCTTTATCACAGTCGTGCAATAATGGAAAACTTAATTGAAGCAAGAGATGTCTTCCAACGAAAGACAGTGGTTCTAATGGAAGCTGTTCAAAAACAAGAAATAAGTAAAAGCAAGGTCAACATTTAAAAGAGTATTTGACATTCTTTTTTATTGGTTTCAAAATGTACACGTGAAAAATGAAAAGTGGAATTTCCCATTGAAGATGAGAAGGTAATGGCCATTTTGAAATTCAGCAAAATAAATTGAAGTGATTGATTTATTTCCTCCTGAACTTGCGTCTACATTTAGCTACGCTCATGTGCCTTGACTTATTTTGGGTATCAATAACCGGATACCCTAGTTTAATTAGACGTGGTTTCTTCCTATTGAAACTGGCAAGTGTGAAAGAAGCGGTTCATAATGTTCTTGTCCAGGAACAATATTGTTAATATCAAGTGTCATATTGTGATAGATGTGCGTTAATCAAACTGTCACAACGGGGCTGTGGTAGGGGTCTAATATCATATTTTCCCTTACGCGCGGATAGGATGTCAATGGGGGACAGATGTAATTTTAATCGGGTGTTGTGTGCTTTTACAAACCACAAGAAGACCTGCCATTAACATTACAAGGTATACCGACCATGTCCCTCATCCTCACTGATCATTCAAGACTTGCTGAGCGCACTACACCAAACCTAGCTGGGGGTCATCTTTTTGAATTGGTCCTTCCACTGGTACTTATTACTGGTCCTACCTGTGGATGGGTTATCCTTTTTGCCTAGTCCTTCCAGAGCGGGGGAGGGTGAGTCACCTACCCACATGGCTTGGGAGAGGGGTAGGTTACCTACCCACCTGACCAGGGGAGGGGAGGGTACAGTCACTTACTCACCTGGCTGGAAGGGGGTGGCGAGTTAAAGAAGGGGAGGGGATGGGCGGTAAGGAGAGATGTTGTTTCTTTTTCCGAATTATATTTTTTAATCGAGTCACATCTTAGGTTGTAACCAAAAGTCATGTCTAACTGAAAAAAGACCGCCAATCTCTTTGACTGTCACCAAGATGGGAATTTATTAACAATTTCTTTCAAATGAATCTTTTGTAATGATTAAACTATCCAACAATTCAACGAACAAAGTGCATTTTCTTTTACCATCACAGCCCTTTTAATACCCAAAGCGACACGTTGTAAAATAAAGTTAATATTAAGATTGTAACAGCTGTTGTTATTGGTTAATAATAAGAAATTAATAAGTCCATCAGTTATTGGTCCACACGGGCCAAAGACCAGACAATCTATCAATCATGCAATTCACAACTGTGAACAAAATTGATCAATGCAATGATAAGACCATGTTGGTGATGGAATTGGTGAACGCCATAATTTTTCTATGAAAATAAAATAGAAAAATAAAATAGAAAACTTTACCTGCAGAATTTTTAACTGTAAAAAATGTTCTTGAAACGTTTCCCAATTTTTTAAGAATTGGATTTTCAAGTTTGAAAATAAGTGAAATATTCACTATGAGCAATGTCCTCTCGCATTTGGACCTTTCTAAAAATAATATAACTAAGACATGTAAGATTAGCAATGGATTCTTTACAAATTCTGAAGTACACAAATATTTCTCCCTAACCTTGACAACAATCCATTTGAAAATTTGCATACAAGTACCACTGTGTGTTAGATAAGAAAACTGATATTTTCCAAATTAAAATGTTTTGAGAAAATGTCATGTGATAATATCTTACTACTCACTCTTATCCTTCTACTTTTTTTTAAAATAAAAATACGGCTGCAAGATCTGCTACAGAATGTTATATTGTTCCAGCTGTTTCGAAACATGGGGTTCAGTGTTTTCGATTCAGGGTTTGTGATATAATTCTCTGTTCATTGCCGGCTAAAATGTGCCAATCACGTCTATCCTTACTGATATTACAGTGGGTTCATGACAAGATTTTCATGAGGCCTTTCGCTGATTGCCTCAAAAGAAATGATATAGAAAACCTGTTTTGACAATGATTCAAATGATTTCTTGCTTGCATTCTGCGTGTGAGTACCAAGCAAGGAATTTGTCGTAAAAATAAACAGGTGTATTTTAAATTGGCATTATCAAGAATTCTTCCATTGTTTCTTTCAGAACTATTGCCAGCGCAAGGAGGCCAGGTGAAGACGTCTAAGTTCCTCATGGAAGTGGTGGATATTTTGGTGGACTACATTAGAAAGAATAATGACAGATCCTGCAAAGTAAATCATCAAATATTATGTGTACAGCTCTTGTTGACTTTTGAAATTTTAACTGGCTTCATGAAGAAGAGAATCATGAGATGTTGAAATTGCAATGTCAAAATCACGCATTTTTGCATGGCCATTTCAAAATCTTTCACCAAGAAACTTGTGAAATTTATTTACAGTTTCATCAAAAAAACATTTTTGAATTAAAGAGATACCAGACAGATTAGAAGTTGATGAATTACAAATAATTTTTGTTAAATCTAGGTTTTAGACTTCCATCACCCAAGTACTCTCAGAGAGATGATGGGACACTGTTTAGATCTCCAAGAGGAACCACAGAACCTGGAGCAAATCCTGAGTGATTGCAAAGAAACACTTAAATATTGCGTCAAAACAGGTAAACACCAGTTGAATCTTTCTTTGTCAAAGCAAAAAGATAATGAATAAGGTTTTATTCTTTAAATTCGAACAGATCATTTTCATTTATTGCCAATTACTTCGAACTATAAAAAATTCAAAGATAGAAGATTTCCGATGCTGCTGAAAAACACTGCTCAAATATTGCTGATATGATGAGAAAAATTCGGTTGTCCTTTTAAAGGGACGGGTTTGGCGGTTTTGGACTCTGATCCTGGTTTTCGTTTTTCGTCTCATTTGTCCTTCGTGCTCTTCGTGCATTTGTAAACAATGAAGGTCGGAGCGTTTCAAGTTGGCTTGTTTGTTGAAGACTTCAAGTAAATGAAGTTTAAAGTTTGGTTGATACAAACACAATCACTGAAGTTCGATTTTCTTTGAAACGACGCCAAGTAGTAATCCAGCCTGACTATACCAGTATCAAAACAGAATCTACAGACATATCCTATTAGTCTTGTTCAAATTGTTCTGTGTGGTCCCATGAGTGTTCCTGGGTCCCATACGTCATTCAGAACGGCTCACATTTCAGGCACTTTCTGGGTAATTACGTGGAGACACGAGATTTCAATCGGGATTTGGAAGTGGAGGATTAATGGATTCAGAGACACGAAGAGTATTCCAGATTTTCACATTCAATAGTGAACATCTGTTTCCCGCCTACTGTCCCCATAGGGGATTCATTGATTTGTTTTAAATTTCTCCCCAGTCACTCAGACAAGAGATCCCATGGTGTAGCAGCTTCTTGTGGTGTTGGAATGAAGCAGCTTTGTGTAGAAAGTTTTTAACTGTAACAGCTTAGCAGAACTTTAAATGTCAATTAGTACTTCGCGCTTGTTTACATTTAAGATTATCTCTCGCCTTCTTATGAAAAAAACATAAATGTTTTATTTTTGGTTTGTCATGGTATTTATTTTCAACTGATACTACCAGCATGGACGTCATGAATCTGTGCACAGTGGAAACAAGTGTCACTTATGAGCCAATTTTGAATAGA
The DNA here is from genome assembly GCA_038406175.1 of Haplosyllis leylae. NCBI lineage: Eukaryota > Metazoa > Annelida > Polychaeta > Phyllodocida > Syllidae > Haplosyllis > Haplosyllis leylae. The sequence continues at coordinate 25,037 of JBCAUG010322842.1, read as the reverse complement.
GGGGCAGACGTGACAAGAAGTCCAAAACAGTGCCCCTACGAGAATGACTTATGTCCTGCAAAAATTTTAAAAAAAGAAAAGAAACTGAATAGAGAATGTTTCCACTAATACAGGTCATCCCCGGTTCTTCAACCAGTTGTCGACTGGGCTGGACATCATCGCTCTGGCGGGAGAATGGCTCACTGCTACAGCAAACACAAACATGTACGTACTCAGAAGCGACGATGGTAACTTTCAGCAATTTTATTTTAGATAGATACGATACAGGTTTCTGTATCAATTTATATAATCTGCTAAATCTTCTTTAATTTTTGCATGTTTTTACTTGAAATAAAAATTAAAATGTGCAGAATGTGCACTGTCTTCCGTATTTAATTTGAAAATATTCAGTAATACCATAGATCTATAGAATTTAATGTGGTCCATAAACTAAAGTAGCCATCACATTTTGACAATTTTAGGACAAACTAAAATCAGGATGGCAGTACAGACATTGTAAAGAGATATGCACTTTACAAATTGACCATATTTACACATTCTTTTTTTTTTTTGTAAATTTTTGGGGGACATAAGTCCCTTTCGTGGGGGCCACTGATACCCCTGTTTTGGACTTCTAGTGACCTCTGCCCTGGGTTTCAAAGCTAGGGTGGGATGTCTCCCTTGCATACTTTCTTCCTGCACACTAGTCCTCAGATTCACTGCTGGTGCACCACCTGCTGACTGTATAGAGTTCAGCATGGCAGCCGAGCCTTTTTGATCCAAGTACCGGTGGACATGTCTGCAAGCATTGGTGGAGATTTAGGGCTCGAACCCACAACCGTCTGTGCCAAAAGCACAGTGCTGTAAACCATTCGGCCACTCTGGCTCGGCTATTTACACATTCTTATTTGCCTTTTGAACTAAAGATACCAGCTTAGAAGAGTAATCAATGTGATTGATGTTTAACCAGAAATTGATATGAAGAACCTATATTGTTCGGCAAAATGTGATTGATAAGAAGGAGAATAGAAAAAGTTGATAATTGGTGTGCAATTATAATACTTTAGATAGTAATTTTCTAATTTTATCCCACTAAACGTCTTGTATGTCACGTCTGGATTAAAGGCTGAATCATATTTACGCGTGCACGTTTTAATCATTTCTAGAAGTCCCTGTCAACAAGAATCAATTAATTTCTCTTGTATCTTTTTGGTTTTCATTGCTTGTGGGATATCAATATTTTGAATGTGATTAAGTTATATAAGTTATTTATAGGGAATTTCAAAAGTCGAAGCAAATAGCAATACTAAAAATATAAGAGTGTCTGTTTTGCATTGATTGGCTGTTGACGGTGACGTGGTCATATTGTGTTTAACGTTTCTCTAAATTTAATTTTCCCTTGCCCCTGATTAGCATTCATTACCGCCCGTGTTCGTAGTACGACGGGAAGATAATGTTTTCAGAGGTGTGAGTCTGTCCACAGTTGGGGGGGGGGGGGTACTCAGATCATCATCATAGCCAGGGGGTCTGTTCAAGGGGAGACTCAGGCCCACAGCCGGGGGGGGGGGTTACTCAGTCCCACAGCTGGGGGTACTCAGCTGGGGGGTACTCAGCAAGGGTGGTACTCAGTCGGGGGTTTCAGCCAGGGGGCTGCGTTCACGTAGGAGGACTTTCTTGTTATTCTGATAAATGTATTCTAAAATTGTTCATGATCGACTCTCCTATTTGCAATCATTTTGTGGAAAAATGTGGACAATCGTCAAATCGAGTTTTCCCTAAATGTTTTCACTGAATTCAGCGAATTTAGTGATACAAAAATAAAATTATTTTAAAAAAGGGATTGCTGTACTCGAACCTGCTATCTCTACCAGCACTCTACTTCAGTGCCAGAAAGTCAGAGGTAACAAAGAGGATCCTTAAGTTTAACCCAATTCAGGTTTCAGTGAATTTTCAGATTCTCTGAATTCGCAGAATTTAAAGAAAGCTCAGTTGCATTCGGGGAAAACTCCAGAGGAGTGTGTAACTGCTGACTCGACGTTTGCTTCACACCAGGTTTACGTACGAGATAGCTCCCGTGTTCACTCTGATGGAAGATATTGTTCTCACCAAGATGAGGGAATTCATCGGGTGGGAGGACGGTGACGGAATATTCTCGCCAGGTGGCGCCATCAGTAACCTCTACGCCGTGGCATGCGCGCGACATAAGTACCTTCCGGAAGTGAAGAATTCAGGCCTGCGAAATCAGCCTCAACTCGTCATGTACACAAGTGAACAGGTAACACTATAAAACTTCAAAATTGTCAGAAAACAAGCACATTGGATGAAAAAGTTTTGAGATTAATAACGTTGTTTATCTGCCGATTTTACTTATGAAAACATAACTCTTCTTTCCTTACTTTTCTTCTGATAAAACGTAGTGAAGTAAGTATTACTTGCTACTATTCCGCATTTCAGAGTCATTTTTCCATCAAGAGAGCTGGGATGCTTTTGGGTATCGGATTGGACAATGTTGTTCTGGTTAAATCGGATGATAGGTATATATATTTTCATTTGAATTCTCCTGTAGCATTTCAAGAAGACCCTATTGAAGATCTCAATTTGAATCCATGCACAATGCGTCGTTCTCAAAATAACAGAAAGTCGGATGAAAATCTGGTTCTGGATTTTCAGAGGTATGATGATCCCGGAGGATCTGGAGGCGCGGATCCAGGAGGCTCTGGCAGATGGCGCTAAACCATTCTTTGTCTCGGCTACAGGTGGCACCACCGTCATGGGAGCGTTTGACCCCATCAACGAGATCGCTGATATCTGTCAAAAATACGATCTGTGGTTCCACGTTGACGTAAGTTTTTACTATTACTAGACTTGCAAATCAGCTAATGGGCTTTGTTAAATTGGGATTCATATTGTCCCTAATGAGAATGAAATATTTGGAATTGTGCACTCGGTAGATAATTTTCAAAATTGTGTTATGATTGAGAATTTCACATCCCGTTGGATATGTCATCCTCATCTGTAATTACTCTTCCAGGGAGCTTGGGGAGGAAGTGCAATAGTTTCCAAGAAGCACAGAGGATTGCTGGATGGTGTACAAAGGTTAGAAACCCCTTATTATGTTTTTCTTAAGAATAGATTAAGTTTGGAAATGTTCATTAAGGATGCTCTTTTAAGGTGATCAATAGTCATCAACATCGATAGAAAACAACAAATTGAGTTTTCGCGATTTCAAATTAGAAAATTAATCTTATTCAACAAATTAGACAACAAAAAATTCAAAAAAAGATCTTTTTGAGATTTGAGCCCCCAATCTACTGATCAACAGTCAGGCATTCAGTCATGCTTGATTGGTTCTAGTTTAATTCAACTAATTCATCTAATTTAATGAATCTAATACAAAACTGGGAAAATACGAATGAGTCGTTTTGTAGAGCTGATTCAATGACTTGGAATCCACACAAATTAATGGGTGTTCTACTACAATGTTCAGCCATATTACTCAGAGAAAAGGTTTGTGAAAGTTCGCCAAATCAAACATTAACAAATATTATTTACCCCAAAGTAGCGAGTGAAAACATTTATCTTATTTCATGAATTAAACAATTTTGATTCTTTAAACATTCCAAACTTTTATATGCTTACTATATATAAACTACAAACCCTATAGGAAGATCTATCAATTCTGACTGGTTCGTAAATTGTTATATAGAGGTTCTATATGAGAATGTATTTCTAGTTCAGTCAGAATTTTGTGTCCAAATGACGACTAAAAATTTTCTCATGGACAACAATTATAAAACCAGTCAGAATTGACAGATCTTCCTACATGATGTACATCCACAAAAATATAACCCTACAATACCGAGATACTCACGTTTTGAAGTCTTTGACAATATATTTCGACAGGGTTGGTTGGAGAGGTGTAACTCGCTGAAGGCTGACTATCTGTTCCAACCGGACAAACATTATGATGTGAGTTACGATACTGGAGACAAGGCCATCCAGTGCGGGCGTCACAACGACATCTTCAAGCTGTGGCTGCTCTGGAGAGCAAGGGTGAGACCAAATTGGATTTCGAAACAAATGAATTAGACAGGAACCATATGTTAATTTGACAGTCTGATTCTGTCATCACGATACAAAATAGTTTCGAAACACAACTGTCCCATGGCAAAGAAGTTCAGACGTATTCTATTCCAAAACAATCACACCATTTGCATATATGCGGTTAGGTAATAATTTTACTCAGGTCTGTGTGTGTGTCTGTTCGGGCTACAACTTTTGAACTACTTAAGCTAGGAACTTGATTTTTAGCATACGGATACATCTTGACCACATCTAGGTCAAGTTGCAGTATGAAGGTCATTGGGTCAAGGTCAAATGTATTCTTTTGTTATATTTACCTGGGCTTCAATTCTATACGTTTGTTTTCCTGTCAAATATTTTCAAAAAGGTCAAACCTTGGAAAAAATCGCTTTTTACCAATTTCGGTTTAGAAATGGGGCCTGATTTGTTGAATTGGGTAAGTAGTTTATCAGTAGTGAAGTCATCTATGAATGATGAAAACACATAGCCAACTGAACTATCTTTGAATATTCATACACGGTAAATGAATGCTTTACCTATCCATGCATAATCAACTCAGTTATTAAGCATAACGATAAGGTACTCGTTTACATCAATGCTGGCTCTTTTAAAGTCAGCTTAGTGATTGAAAGAGGGGATCCATAGTAGATCTATTTGGAGAATATGCCTTGGCACTTTTATGATAAGTAGACCTATTTTAAGCTGCAGTCATTGGTGAGAATTTGTTTGCACATAAATCATCATGATGTCACAATGACTTTGCGTCACAGCAAAGAGCCAGGCTCTTGTGACTTTCAACGACGTCGTATTGATTACCTTGGTTACACGACCTCACTTTATTTAGTCATGAAATCTCTATTTTCAGGGTGACGTTGGATTTGAGCAACAAATAGATAGGCTGGTAGATTTGTCAAGATATTTGCAAAAGAAGATCAGCGAGAGAGAAGGGTTTGAGTTCGTCATGAAAGAAGTGAGCTAATTTTTGTCTCTCTGTTTTAATAGAATAAAAATGTGTGTGTGGTTTCGTCGACCATTTTTCGATTGAACAGATTTGCCTCCGCAATTTCTAAACAATAAAATTCAGATCTTCAATCTGTTCAATTCTGTGGGGGTCCAGAAAAAGAACTGTATTTTTACAAATTTCCAAAAACATTTTTGAAGATCTATTTTAATTATGTCATTTATGTTCTTTATGTCCGGTTCCAGCCACCTTTCATCAACGTGTGTTTCTGGTACGTACCCCAGAACATGAGATCCATGCCTGAAGGGAAGGAGAGGGACGAAAACCTAGCGAGTGTAAGCGTTAATGCGCGTTCACACTGAGTAAAAGCGAAAGCGAAAGTGAAAATGTTCTTTGTTGTTTGTCGCTTATTCTTTAATCCTTTCAAATTGTTCTTTGATATTTTCGTTTTTGCTTCCGCATTCGCTTCATGTGAATAGGGCTTTACTGGGGATTTTCAACTTTTTTTTATATTTTCCTGTGTAAATTTGAACTATTCAATTTGATGCCTCAAATGGATTTAAAGACTTCCCACCGTGAACCCACCTTAAACCAGTGCTGAATAACAGAACTGACTTGCTGAATAATCAGGTGGGATAAATGGCGGAGAACGTCTTTTGCTTTGAAATAATTCATTTAAAGATATCCACGAAATGGACTCAACATGAACTTGTTTGTTGTGTCGAACTTCGACCCATGGTCAGCATAATATTGGTTCAAACCGAGCGGGGTGTAGTTTTATCGAAAATGTTTCTTTTCTGGTCAGGTGGCACCAAAGATTAAAGCAATGATGATGGAGAAAGGAAGTACCATGGTGGGATACCAACCTCTCAAGGAGAAGCCAAATTTCTTCAGGTAAAGAGGATCGAAAGGGGATCTCCATATATATATCAATTTCTAAGTTTCTTGATGAAATAAAAGTTAAAAATGTGTGAAATCCACACTGCACTTCCAATTTTTATTGACAATGTTATGTGTCACATTGCCAAATTTTAAATGTCTTTGCAAAAGAAGATCACTGACGGAGAATAAACTTGAATAATTTTCCCCGTCATTGTGCATGCCCTTATCTCTCTTGCTTGTTTGCTTTTTGGATTTCTGCATGAAATTTACAGAACATTTTTTTCAGGATGATCATTTCGAACCCAGCTGCCACCAAGTGCGACATAGATTTCCTGATTAACGAAATCGAACGACTTGGAGAAGAAATCTGAACCAAACACCATTAAAAACTCGGAAATTTGGAGTAAAAGAATTTTGCTGGAACTTTTAGAACGCTAGGAGTATCCTCTAGATATTTGATGTTGCTTTAGATATAAAATAATTTAGAACATGCATAACATTTAAATTGCGCACTAAAATGCCGTATTTTTGTGTAGAAAGACTTATGAAGGAAAGACAATATCGCAAAAGTGAAAGACTTAACTAGCTTTCTGTGTCAATTGCGTTTTCGTAAAAAAACCCTGGGATTGTTGGTTTTTTTGTGAATAGGCCTTCAACTATCCAAGGAGCCGATTGACCTCTGCAAATGATAGAAATATCTAGTAATGTATGTAATAGAAAATGGACAAAACAAAAAAAAATCTGATTTTGTGAGTGAGTAACCCAATAGAGATTAGAATACAAATGAGATTAAAATTTTAACTTGTAGATTAGTAGATATAGATTCTCTGTACAGATACCAAAATATATTTTCCCCACCAAAATACATTGCCCTGACGGAAAGTAATGTTCAGGTTTAAAAGGCATTTCCCAACGTGTTTTTGAATGTACAATGTAATAGACATACAGTAAAAGTTATCGTAGGTACATTGGTTTTCAAACAGTTGTGTACTTAACACAAAAATTAGTGGTAATTGAATTTCAATCAGTAGACCTTCGTAGTCACGTTGTCATTCTTTTTATCTAAAAAGTGTGAATCTCATCAAACAATGGTAAAGTTTTTGTGGAAACTTAGTTAACTTTGAAGAACGTCGAGCGAGCTATTACAGTATCCTGAATTGGGTCTTCCCATATAAGTGATGAAAACAATTTCATGAATTGAAAATGGTTGACCTATTTTGAGTATTTTAGATCTCTTGTAACAACATCTCCATGTTTAAATAGTTAAACCAGTAGTGCGTACGTAGTGAATATTAACAAAATTGTTCATAATACATAGTTGTTGACTTAGTAATGATACTGCACTGTTTAATTGATGGGTATGAACTTAGTCTGTGATACAGAATGAAAATGTAGTGATAAAAATATTGTCAGCAAATATTCGAATGTTTCATTGCACATGTCTTCTCTGTGGAAGCCAGTAGATACCTGGTTGTGTTGAATCTCAAGGAAAATTCTTCCATGAAAGATTTTGTTGCAGAAGTTCTTGCAAAGTATCAGATTGATGGGTCTTTCTTATGTTAAATTTAAAGGTTACTGCAAACTGGCTCTACTTTCCTGCAGCTGAAAAGCAGTAGAGTTTTCCCTATTTGAAAATTAATTCAAGGGAGTGAAATTAGCTTACCACTGGTTTGACTTTTTAGTATATACCAGTATCAATATGCTAAAACGGTCAAACAGGTGATAGATTCTTAAAAGGCTTGCGGTTGTCTTTCACAATTTACTAATTTGATAACTTTAAATTAACTTCAAAGAAGGAAATCTCGAATGTAATATTCTGTTAAATGCCACGAATACAAATCGTTCTGTCTGGAGAAAGAAGAATCTGACGAAAGGATAATGTGTGCTAAATACAGAAGATTTGTTCCACTCTCAGACAATTTACTGCAGAATCTGACATTAGTGCAGACAAATATTTTCCAATAGATCTGATTTTAAAGATCTCTAATTTTCAAGTTTCAGATTGCAGCTTCACTTAAAGTTCTATTTCATGTTCTATTTTTGGTTCTAGACTTAAATCTAGATTATGCTCTAGTCTGTGTAAAGCTAGTCGTGTAATTAAGCAATAATAAAGTGTAAACTTAAATAAGCAAACAAATATTTGTATTTGGAGTTGTTTTTGTAGCTAGGTAGCTTTCACATGGAGCGAGCTACCCATATTGTCACCAGAAAACTAATTTTAAAACTAATTTTAAGCATGGTGATTATTTGCAAAATAATGACATGGCACTTAAAATTAAATATATCTGTAATATTTTAAAAGTCCAGAGACGTGCTTCCAAAAAATCCATGGACAAGTTTAAAGTTTGTTGTCTTCAGGATTGAATATTTTCCAATTGATGTACCAGCTTCGCACTTCGTCATCACTGAGCATCACATCCCAGGCATAGAACTCATCAAAGTACCAACGGGCCACATTTTCCGAATTATATGTAGCAATGTTACTGGAGCCGAAGATCAGTCTGTTTACAGCTGTAAAAAAGAGCACTTCCCAACTTTGGAACTTTAATGATTTGCGTATACATTGCAAAGAAGACTACGTTCTGTAATTTTAACCTTCATTACTAGAAAAACCGTAAACGGGGTCTCGACACCTGTCATTGAATTCAGGGAAATTCACGGAATCTGACAAATTCCTGGAACATACATGAATTGGGTTAATCTAAACAGCCTTTACGTTACCATTCAGCTGCGTGTCAAGACACTGTATTGTTACAAAAAAAGGTTTCAAGTTCAATTAATTCTTTCAATCGCAACAATTTTTGTCACCGAATTCAATGAGTTTAACGAAAGAGATTTAGTGAAAACTCTAATATTAGAATTCAAAGAAACTCACTCTTCGTCCTATTCTGTACAGCGGTGACGAAGACGTCAATGATTATTTCTCGTCCGTTTATATAGAAGTGAAGAGCATCTTTTGTTCCGTCCGGTTTAAACGTCACAACCTAAAACGGAGGATCCTTTAAAATTTGAACTCGCTCATGACGAAACAAAACGATCGGAAAATGCTGAGGTTTGTTGTCTCATGAAATTCTGTGCTTGCTGTGAATAGATTTTAATCTGTCCATATAAATGATTGGACCCTGCATTGTGCGATCAAATCTGAATTTTACAGGACATACGGAATTTTCTGCAAAGAATGCTCCTGGTTTCTGGAACTTATCCCAATAAAGCACATATATGCAAGAATTTCCTCAAAGAAACAATCATACAATATTCCCAAACAAAAAAGGGTAGAATACATTACAACATTTACATTGAGATGCGGCAATTTTACAATTTAAAATCTTTTCACTAAGTATCTGACTAAATTTTATTCACATGTTAAATGTGATCATCACAATTAATGTTCATTTGATATTTATGGATTTCCTACTTGCTGCAGTTTGATTAGTGGTTGCGCAAACCAATAAAACTAGAAGCACATACGTACAAAGTGAACCCATTGGTCAAACTTGTCGAATCCGGGCATGACGAACTCATATTTCTGCTGGCTGGTATCGTCTGGAAGGTCCCAGTTTAGGTACTGAATCGCATTAGAAGATGTTTCACGGAATCTTATGAGATTGTTGGCCATGAAGTGGTTGTGCCAGTTTCCAGTCCTCGTAAGCAGCCGCATTGAAAAAATAGCACCCAGAAATATTGGTTGGACCATTCCTGGATTTAGTGGACGTTTAGATTTGGGTATGAAATTCTTAATCAATTTAATTTTACGTACCACGCATGACATGCGAATATTGTTACTGACAACTCCGAACGTTCAAAAACTATTTTTGCAACTAATTTTGAGATGTCACGTGAATGAAATACATTAAAAATAACTCCAGCTGGCTTCCAATGGTGATGACATCATGGACATAAAAGAGATGAGTATCTGATTTAATTGATTGGTTATGTACCTTGGTCCAGAAGGCGTAGGTGGTGGCACGCCCATCGCAGAGGTGAGTGGTCAGTAGACACTGGTTGGTTATTGTCGCGTCTAAATTACAGATTGAAAAAGTAATGACATCTTGAGGTAACTATTTGCACTTGACTCTTTAAATATGTATGCTTGTGATAAATAAAAGAATAGCTCAAATCAAATAAAAGCAACTTAACCAAATCCAATTAATTTTAGATTTATATTCATGCTATTTAATCACACTTTATGCATGAAAACATACTTACTTAAATAAATAAAGTCAGGGGTTCCAGTCATGTTTGCTCCAACTTCGATAAATCCACTGGCAATGTCAAATATAACATTGTGATTGAAATACACTGGAAAATCTTCATCAAAATTCAGTGTGAAATTTGGCATCTGCACAACTGGCATTTGGCGAAGTGAAGAGACATCTCCTGTGAAATATATGAAATCACTCTACAATAGCTCAGAGAGGAAAGCATTAGATCTATATCCAAATGGTTGAGGTTTCATGTTCAATGCTCAGTGGGGTAACATTTTGTCGCCGGATTTTATTTTGTTTTCATGTAGTAAAGCCTGTGGTTCCATTAATTCTAGTTTCAGCTACATTGTACAAACGTCAATTCAGCCACCTTTGATGTAGCTCTATGGGAGTCATTCTCCACATGGCACATCCAAAAATGTACAACGGCTGAATGTTTGAGTATTTGGAGATCAGTACTAACCTTTAGACATTCAACCGATGTACTGTATGAATGTGTTGTGTGGAGAAGGACTCCCATACATCGAGTATTTGCAGATCGGTACTGACCTCTGATGTAGAGGAGAGTTCCTCTATACACAGCACATCCACTATTGATTGATTGATTGATTGATTTATTGATTGTAAATTTGTATAGCGCCCTAGGACAACTTATGCTGGATCAACGGCACTTTACATGTTGCACACTAATGCTCAGGCATCCAACTACTGTGTCATTCCGTCTTAAGGGGGAGCCACCCCCTCTCAGATCAACTCCCTGGGGAGCATACAGGACCGCCTCCTTATGCAGGGCAGAGCCTCATTTTACCTTTCTTGCCTTGTGAGCTTACATTATTTTTTAATTTTTATTTTTTTTATTTTTTACACATTACACATTATTTTTTACACACAATATATACAATACATGATAGAAGTATGGTGGTTGGGCATGTTCCGATGGTCCACACATGTTCTTTTATGTGCACCAATCACATAGACATAATGGCACACACCTGACCTTTTAACGAGTCGGGGGCACTGAAGTGTCAGCGCCGGGATTCGAACCCATGCCGCCCGGGTCTTAGCCGGATGCGGTAGCCATTCGATCACCTTGACACTAAGTAAATCTATATCGGCCAAATGTCTGAGTATCTGCAGATCACACCATCTGGTGTTTTGTTCACATCCACAGCCAGACATTTGCTTTCTCTGCAGTAGTACGAGAACATTTACAAGCCAGAATTTGGCAGGATTATCTTCTCCTGGGAAATAGTGTAAATTCATCATTCAGAGACCAATGGCAAATTATACACAAACAACACAAAGGCAAAAAATTCTTTCCGTTCACAACTTACTTAAACAATTCTGGAAGGTCAGGAATCTGTCTCTTTCTGTGCAGGTACACCACACACATTCTGTACAGGAAATAAGGATGGCCAAACCAACAAAAACCTTCATCTTGTACATCGTCTTCCAAAGAAGGTGCGTGCAAAACAGCCAAATAGACAAATAATTAGGCTAGATTGTATTCAACATTGAAGATGAAAAGATTGACACTGAACAAGGTCGTGAATTCAGTTATTCGCTTACAATATTTATTTTCATATACTGGCATAATCTTTGCTCATATCTAAATGACTGAAATGTCTTTTCCAAAATTTATTTGCAGAAGCTAAGAGTCATTGTCTGATAAATTTGCAAAACTGACGATATGTTTACTATTGCTGCATTTGATTGTACCTTCAGTTTCTTTGAGTGTTTCAACGTACAGTACAAGCAGATTAGTTTAGGAACCAGAAAAGAAATGAACAAAGCATGCAAAGGGGATTTGATCCTGTTTGATGGTGGCTGGATCACACATTATGATTGTTGTATAAATGTATGAAACCAAACCTCGCAATAGCAATTCATAGAAAACAAACGTGTTTTTTCGATTGTGGTTTTGGATCTTGCTAAATTAGATGAATTAGACCAATTCATCTAATTGCACATGGACAGTGGAATTAACTATCCAGGGATAGGTGAAATGTTCATTTGCACTATTCATAGATCAGTTCACTATTTGTGGACAGTTACACTGTAATGTTGCACAATATGTGTACCATGCACATGGATAGTGAAAAATGAATTTACACTGTTGAATACACTATGTGTGAATAAATTACTATTCACACAGATAGTAGATTCCACTATCCATGAAGCATTTGTCTATTTAGATGAATTCACCCGATTTCAAAACCAGAATCGAAAACACACGAATGGTGCTGAACAATTTTCTGCTCTAGGCCAAGTTTACACGGCAGTTCTCACTTGTTTGTTTATCTGCACATCAGGCAATAACATAAAAATTCAATTGTTTGATCAGATACTGCAGAAAGCAACAAACATAAAAGCCAAAGAGATATAACTTCCAGCTCAACTGTTATATTTCCCGGTTTTATTTGACAATGAATATCGTATAGATCGGCAAATGCGGAGTACAAAGATGTTTGCTGTTTAGAAGTCGACAATGCGGTCTTAAAGTTATATACCATTGGCAATTTTAGGATGAGATTTTGCCCATTTCTACAATTATTCATGTTTACGTCTGACAGTTTTAATCCAAAAAGTTTTTTCAGCATCATGCGCAAACACTGAAAAACTATTCACTGAGAAAAGAAGAAATTAAGCATTTCCAATTCAATCCCTTTTTTCGCACCTTTAACCGATTTTACAAATAGGGTAGGAGCCTTTGAGAACACCGACTGAGCTAAGTTGACAGCCAGAATGTTCATGGCCTTCGTCATATTATGCTCTATTGATTCTTGAAAAGATCAGAGTCCAAAATGTGAAGTGGTGCATGAAACAAAGCTCACTTCAGAAATGTCCTGCCCAGCATATACCTGTCTAGCACAGACAGTAGAGCACCAGAGTGATCAAGAGGTCCACGTTTCAATCCCTACTGGGGTCAATTTTTGGCAGAATTTATTTTGTTCGTCTCTATCAATGCTGGCAGGATTCTACCAGGAATCGGCAAAAATAGATTAATTACAGAATAACTCGAATAAAATAGCTAAAACTAATGTAATTCTCTTTCAACGAAGGCATCATTGTCACCGATGTATTACTTCTTTTCACACTTTTTCACCCCAGCAAACTTCAATAACTCCTTTGAAATTCTTTTGTTCCAATTGTGCAGCTGCTGTCTTTGCCTTACAACAAATAATCCCTTTCTTTGTTGTGTTTTCAACAGTGATCACTTCCTGTTTGTGCCATCTATGGTCTTGATTATCCATTTCAGTTGAAGCGTTTAGTCGTTGCAATTACTTCCTCTAGAGTCGAGTTTTTCATGATAAAAATCACATTTACATTTTAAGCCTGAATTTGCATGAGGAAATTAAAAAAAAGATTAAAAAGTTGCCTCCAGTGTGATTTGAACTCACAACACTGACCATCATTGGATCTAAGGTTGAATGCTTATCCAAATAGGCCACAGAGGACTGTGCTATTTGTCAGACCTTTAACCTAGGTTTGTTTCATGCACCATTTCACATTTAAAAAATCATTAAAGCATGTCTGATGTAAATTCTGTCTTAAAATGTGAAATTTGATCTTATCGTGAAAAACTCGAGTGTGATCCCCAACAAGCATTTTCATTTGCGCAGAGGCGTGTTCATACCGAGTACAAGCTAAAGAGTTTTTAATATTTCCGTGAATTCAGTGATTTTGCAGGACTGGCAAATTTATTTTCACAGAACTACATTTTATGGTCATCTGTTTTTTAGTCACTCAACTGCTATCTGCAGAGTGTGACTTATTTAGTGATTGATTTGGGGTGCCTGCATGATTTAGGGAATACCTTGACACTTTATGATAAGTAGGTCTGCTGCAGACCGCAGTCATTGGTGGGAATTAGGGAATCATCATGTCATATCAGTCACCCAAATCTTCCAATATTTAGAAAATGCGTATTTAGTTTATTTTTCGACATTCATAAATCTTATTCAGCTACAAATCCTTCACTGAAAGAGATAGCCACATTGTTTAAAATCACAAATTCTTTCGTTTTTGGTTATCTGGACACTTTTTGATAAGAAAAGACTAAGTCCAAAACTTTCTTTCACAGAATTAATTGAAAATCACTGGACTAAATGTGGCAAGTGAGCACTGACCATTTAAAAAGTAAGTTTTGGGTACATTTCTAATCATTTTGAAATATAAAAATGGCTATAACTCCTTAAATAATGGAGATAGGCATGTTGTTTAAATCAAAATCTGTTTCATATTTGGTCATCTAGACACCCATCTTTTCATCAACAATTCTTAAGTAAAATATTCAAACAGAATTTTATTATGTCAGCAATATATCTCCATGGAACGAAGGTTTGCCAATGATCCTGTGTTGCTAATACTCTTTACAGTGTGTTTCCTTCCATACCTATTTGTTTTGGTCGCTGGAATCTCGAACTTGCATATCATCATTGTGACCATGAGATTTCTTTACCATCAACGAAATATATTGACACGACCAGGCAGTTAAACACCAATGGACGGAGCATGATAAATCTCGGAAATATTTTCGCGGTAGACCATCTGACTACTAGTAATGTGCAATGGTGGCAATGTGGTACCTGAGTGACTACTGCTACTACTTTAATCAGGTCTCTTTATTCAGCGAGAAGTTCTCCAGAAAGGCTAAAATAGTTACCTTTGTTGAGGCAACAAGACTAAATACAATAGGATTGGTTTCCCCAAATAAGGTAAGAAAATGTTTGTCATGGTATTACACGTAAGTCATAATTCTTGGTGTGAAAGTATTTTATGTCATTGAAATGAGCATTCAACGAAATTGAGAATCCTTTAGAGTGAAAACAACTCGCTTTTAGTTTTAAGGTTCTTGTTGTTTGTGGGAAGAGCCACGCGGCCAATTCGTAAAAGGAATCTTGATATATCTGTTTGGGCCGAAAGGAAAATGTGGTACAGGTTTAAGTGTTCAAAAGTTTATTACGTTTTTCAATTTAATACATTTTCTCGAGGTAAAAACAGCGTTTGTATGAAAACGAGAATGTTGAATGAGCCAAATTCACAACTTAGTGATCAAACGTTTGATTGCTTCAAGAAGATGTTCACAAATTTGGTCAATGTTTGTTTGATGGGCTGAAAAGAACAAAACTGGGTCAGATTCTTGTGGAACAATTTTTCAATATAACGAATACAAAAATTGCATGCTCAAGAGCAGTTGGGAAGACTAATTCGGCAGTAGTGACTGCCCACTTGTAAAGGCTAAGAATTGTAAAATTGTAAAGATAGGCCATCCATCATATCAGGAACTGTGCCTCTAGAACTGTGTCCTGATGCTAATATCTGGCATAAAGAAGCAACACTTGACATGAATAGAAAGGCTTTACTTTGCCCTGGAATGATGTACAGTGGAATTTTTACAGAGGTTCTCATATTGTTATTTAAGAGAAAGAAATTAAAGATTTTCAGAATGTGTTTTTAAAGTAAACTTGTTTTTATAGAATAACTTTTTACCAATTTTCAATGACTTATGTGGCATTCCGAAATGTCTTTGTCCTGAGATGTACTCATGCATCTTGCAGAAAGTAATTTTATAGTTTGGAATGGTTTGACTAAATTTTACCAACTTAAAGAAAACAGTAAATTTTGGGTCGGAAAAGCGGATTTTAACCCTTCAATTTCAAAGTTCACCATGGCACTTACTCCACTGGACTGGGAGGATGTATGAATACGGAAACTATTGGTTTGAAATAATATGATATTGTGATGTCCTTGGGGTCGTCCCACAGCGGACGGAGAATCTTATCCAGTTTCTCATTAGGGTTAGCTGTCCAAATCAACCCAGTACAAAAGGACACAAATGACTGGTTATTCGGGTTTTACAATATGATGTTGCGTGTCATCGAACGTTTTCAGTGTAGAGCTTCCGAAATTATTATCAAGATTGGAGCAATGAAGCATTCGATGGTCTCGTGTATCGGAATTGTTCTGTCACTGATAATCAGACTTCTCATTCATAAAACAGTTTGAAATGACATCATAAATCTCTATATTCATGAAAAAATTCGACGGCTTTCTGAACTAAATAATGAGTTTGAATTATGATTTGCTGTAACTTTTCACGTATTTTTTGCAGGGGCATCAACCGTCAAAACACAAAATAACTTTGAACTTTGTTAGTGGTGTGTCTTTTTTTTGAGTTGTATGTTCTTGAAAAGTTTAAAAGGCAACAGTCAATCAAATGTATTCTGTTTTCACTCGATTCGTTTTCAGTATGAGTAGAGTTAATGGATTACTTGAATAGAAGTCATTCTTATATACTTATTCTGAGATGAGACGAGCAGATGAGTTGGCTGTCTCTCATCCAAATTTGCTCTAACGCATTTGGTGGTAACAAGACATTTTCATACGATGGATCCTCGCCGTTGAACTTCCCTCGATAGGTATTAACCTTGGTGCTTTTGCAATTTTTGTGTGACAATCAAGGTAAATCATACGGATTTAGACCAATCGACAAAAATCTTAAAGAGCATGTCAGTTATGTTTAGAAAATTGAAATGAGCAGAATCATTCACAGGCCTTTCATAATTGGTAGTTCAAAAAGGAATTGTATCTGCCCCGTTTAAACTGGATCCAGTAGCAACATTTTGTTCACACTTCTCGGTGAACCCTGCGACGCAATTGATTACTACCAAGATTCCCAAGTATTTTTGTTTACTGTTGTTAAGTTAAATGACGGCTTCATAGCGTAGTCTTACTCGCTTGTGTTACCATCGTCTGTTGTGTGATTCTACTTAGCTGTTCATGATATATACTTCCAGACCACCACATTATTGAATTTGCTGACACCTAATTATGAGCGATCCACTAAGGAAATCAATTGACCCTGTTCTCATGTGGGCAGCTACTAAGATTGGTGATAGTGTATTGTCATATGTGGTAGTGTTATGCAACAATTCAATAACTTTTTCAGGATATCATCCATATTTGTGACATCTGTCTTAAATAGTTTATATTCACCAAAAGACTGGTGCATGTTAGTGTGTAGAAGGAAACTTGCCTTTCTTTCCAACATATGACCTAGTTGTGGATACAATTGTCATCATTTCTGTCATCATCAAAATAATCATTAAAAACCATCATCATTAAAAATAAAATACGGACAATAGTCCATTTTAAACCATTGATGGTCCTGTTTTGGACTTTGTGGCCCAGACAGGGTGGATATTCGTCAACCGGGTGCTCGCTTCTGGCGAGCTTTCTCGTTGCAGTCTTGCTCGCTTGTGTTACTGATTCTATTTGACAGTTTAAAAATTTAAATTGTTCGTAAGAGGCATGGGTGGGCAAATGTGCACAGATAAAGAATGTCCTTTCTCACAACATTATAAGAAGAGAAGAGCTCATTCTTGTGTAAACATTTCTGGAAACGTAAAATACCTATGTTGGTTTGTGTAGCTTTATTACTCTCGATTTTGCCAGACTAGAAATATTGACAGGAAGTTTTGCAGACCCCTAAAATGAAACCATTTGAACTGCTCACATGTGGCTTAACAGTCTGATTAATGCTGCTTTGTAATTCAATAATATCATTGGTTGGTGGATTGGGCAGATGTCTGGCCATTGTCTCAAGTCTGACTTGACTAACGTTATCAATAGATTATCTGTATTTCACATGAGATCTTCTTTAAAAGAGCAACAACAAGTTTTCATTAAATAAAGGTCAGGAACAGTCAGTTCAGCATCATTGGGTAACTGAAATTCGTTCAAAGAGTTATTTTTACTGGTTTTAGGTGATGAACCACACACACACACATACACACAAAATGAGGTAATGGCAGATTTAGCCAGTCATACATTTAGATCTCCTCAAGTTACCCCCTTCCCAGACTTGGTTCTCTGCAGATTTGGGTTCTCTGCAGATTTGGCTTGATATATTTTCAGACCCCTTTCATCTCATCATGATCCTGCTCTTCATCATCATATTGTTTAATCTCATTTGCATACATTTTAGCATTGCACGTTTTGGTCATGGGCCAGTAATGAACATATTGTTCCGTTTCGCAGTTGACTAAGAAACTAAAAAAGTAGTCTGAAATAAATCTTAACATTTTTTGAGATTACGCTTTTAACTTGCACTGATTAGCCACCTTCACTGTCGAGGTATTTATGGGAGACAGCTTTGTAGCAGAAATCAGTCTGAATAACATCAAATGGAAAGATTGCGTCACTGAAAATCAATCCAATCACTCTACTTCAAGGTTTACTTCCCCCAGAACTGCAATAAATAACGTTTAATACTTCCTGGTTATTCTTCCCACAGCAAAAGTAGGACTGCTTACCCCTAAAGAATTAAGTGTTATCAGGATGTTTGTGGCCATTAATTTCATCAGCTTGCTGACACGGTTTTACCACCATTGTGTGATTAAATGATGTAGTTACTCACATCAATTTCACTTTGTAATTATGAAATGAAATGCTGCTGAATGGTCTTTGTGTGTCTAGGCATTTCTGTTGTTCATTCATTCATAACCTTAAATTACCCAAATAGTGTTCCAAAATGGCTCAATGGATAAAAAATTGTTCACCAAAAAATATAAAATTGGATCCAAATTACTAGCAGTGACTTACTGGGTTAAATTTTCAGGTCAAACATAGAAATATATTACCCTCATCATTTTTGAGAGCGCAGAACTGTTTCGCAACAAGAATGAAATAATGAATGGTTGAGAGGCAAAATTTTGCGAGACTAAGCCAGTTAATGAGGAATAAGGTTCATTCGACTGTTAGTATGGTGGAACTTCTGACAAGATCCAATCAAAAATGATTAACATTAAGCTAAAACACGGGTTATATTCAGATGGGGATATTGACCAAGATACCAGACAATTTCTTCTTATCTCATGATCTTTAACATGATATCAGAAGGAAAAATAGGACATGAGTTTTTAGACTTTTTCAACTTTAATACAAATCTATAGGCTAATATTTGGTAATCAAAAAATGTAGTCGTAATGTTGCATCTGAAAGCAGTATAATTTATTGTTGGGTACTTGGCCAATGATTCAATATTCCAGTTGAAAGAATTGCTTACTGACCAGTAGCCTATAGATCTATTGAGAAAAGCTTTTTTGGTATTCTATCAATGGTCTCGAGGTCATAAATTTTTTTGCAGGTACTTGGTCAGCATCCACATCTGAATACGACCCGTGTAAAACTGCAGTACTTTTTGTGGAGATTACCGGTTCAGTGTCAGTAATAATAGCGGCTAGTAGCATCTCTAAGAGACAAGTCTTCGAGAAAGTTCTGTAATTTGATTTTGAAAATAATCAAAAGGAACCTTATGTTTGCTCAAAATAATAGAACATTTAATATTTTCCGTCAGAGATTACTTGAGAAATATTTTTGGTGAACTTTGAGTTAATACAGTTAATTCAATTTTACTTACTTGCCTGTAAACTTGTCCTGTTGTAATCATATCCCAGGAGAATTTAATGTGCAAAAATAAATGAGATTCTGAGAAAAGTTACGCGAAACTGTAGGTGTATGAAAACTGAATCCGGACAGAATTTAATGAGTTTCCTTTGAGCAATTCCTGCTCTTTAAGATATCAGAGACAAACAGGCAACGCATTGCTTTACAGTATTCCTCAGTTTCTTGGAGGTGATTATCTCTCTTTGCCAGCGTTATAATTTGGGATAATCAAATTCTAAGCGATGGATTTAAAATAGAAATTACGTTTTACTCTTTCACTCTCAGAAAGAGCAAAACCTACTTTGGATGATCATGATAGAAAGATATGGCCTTAAAGGCTTATGTTTTATGTCGAATTATTCAGTTTACACAAATCATAATTTTGATAAAGCCACTCTAAATTTAATCCAGGTAATCAAGTGAATCGTGTTTTGGGTTTGGACCATCGATAATATTTCTTGAGTTTATTGATAATATTTCAGGTGGGTTGTCCCATAATGTGATTTACTACACTAGTTGGTGGTTCCCTGTCACAATAAATGCCTTTTATGATAATTAAATGGTGGTGGGA
The DNA here is from genome assembly GCA_038406175.1 of Haplosyllis leylae. Taxonomy (NCBI): domain Eukaryota; kingdom Metazoa; phylum Annelida; class Polychaeta; order Phyllodocida; family Syllidae; genus Haplosyllis; species Haplosyllis leylae. The sequence goes on along the minus strand of JBCAUG010322842.1, from coordinate 4,906 downwards.
AAGGCAGTCAACATAGGTCAGAACGTTAGTGGTAATAAAGGGAGATTTATTGATTATGCAGGGTTAAGTAACAAATAAAGCGGACTGTTAACATTTATCCACATGGTATAAAACAGTGTGGCATTACGTGCTTGAGCTGTCCTTAGAATATAGATGAGATTCAATATCTTTACCTAAGATTGCCACAATAAGGAGAATCTAAAAGCCTAATTTCATATCAATTCTCATATTTCTTCAATCAAAATACAGTTTTAGTTTCAAAGTTTGTGGATAAATCTGCAGTATCAAATAGTATTGAATAGAAATGTCTGATTTGAAACCTAATCTCCTGTATTTTGTGGTGTCTTATCATATGCAGCTTGCCAGAGTAACTTGGGTATTTACAATTCCAGGTATTTTACTAGAAAATTTAGTTGATGTGTTTCTCGCTCAATGTTTTTTCAATCAGGTTTGTCTTTTAAAAGTGTGCAGAAGAACAACATGGCCTTCCATTTACTTTATTTTTAGTCGCTCCGCCTCAACGAGCAAAGCGACTTATCCGATCACTGTGGTGTGGTGCGTTAGTACGGTTGGTTGTGTGCTTGAACGCTTGCTTCTGCTTATGTACAAAATTTCAAAAATGTCATTGTCATTTCAAAAATTCCAAAACAGAAATATGTTTTAGGCCATTCTGAGCAACTTTGGTTTTTTGACCCAGACCCACCCACCCCCCCCCCCAATGAGATCACACCAGATTTGGTTTGAGATAAATTATGACTCAAAAAAATTTCTTTTCAAAATTTTTGTTCAAACTTTTTTTTCATTTTTTTTTCTCAACAAAAAATGTTCCCAACAGAACAAAAAGTCATCCAAATTCAAAAATATTTGACCAAAATGCAATGTAGAAGATTCAAAGCAACTGACTTACCATTATTTCTACCTGTCACTCCATATCTGTCCCTCTCTCTCTCTCCAGCTAACTATCCATATTGCTAGCTAGGTATCTGTCTTTATCTAGTTAGCTATATAGTTACATATCTGGCCAGGTTCCTAGCCATCCATCTAGTTATATCTATTGAGCTTAAACAAACAAACTCAAGTGCAGTGTAACACACTGCTTCTAAGTATTCTTGTTTAGGTAGTTCTTCACAACCCTCACATTACAGCCATGTATTCACTGACAAAATTTAAACAGTTTTGAATCATTGAAAATTGGCTATAAAATTAACTGTGGTCAATTGCATTGTATTCTGATGGTTAGTGGACCATGAAACTTTTAGGGAGACAAAATGACACTTAAGTTTTGAAGAAGATGCAAATTGAAATTAGAATAATGATTCATTCAAATAATTTCATTTGTGGCACTTACATTTTGACATTTAAAGCAGTGGGTAAAGTTCCAAAAAGTTTCTCAATGTTGAATAGATTTGAGAAAAATGGAGATTGCCATTGATTTCTATGGAAAATTGAACCACTATTGTGGTGTGATTACTCATTAATTGGCTGGTGAATGTTGCTGAAACTTTCACAGATATCTTAAAACATGATGTTCGCGAAACGACTGCTGCTAAATTTACAAAATGTATGTTATAGAGAACTACCTTAAAGTGCTTTTCTTCATCAAGAGTAGAAAAAGGGAACTGAAACCCATCAGTCTAGACTGCATTTGGGCCACTTCTTGTGCTGATGTATTGTGCCTACATTTCCTTATACCATTTAATCTGTGATGGATTTTGTTTGCAACTGACAATGAAGACACTTTATTAAATCATCTCCATATCTGACAGTTTGCTAATAAAACCCGTTATCTATGGTGTTCAGCTGTCTATGAGATTTTCTTTCTATGAGAAGAATTGATCGCCATTTAAAGAGGGATTCTTCAGTTTATGATTTTGCAGATACTATTTTAAATCTGGAATTTGCAATTACACAGATGACATTAAGAGAGCCTTTATGTGATCAAGTGGCCATTTCATAAATTACGGTTTATGAAGGACAACTACTTTTCTGCAAAATATTTTTCGTGGTGTGAACTGAAGTGGGTCTTTCTCAAGTGCTTTTATTTTTATGTAAACCGAGTCTTATCTCAATTTCACATTGCTGCGTTTTAAGTACGTACTTTTGGAGGTGGTAACCGAGGAAAAATGTAAACTTTCCCAAACCATTACCACAACGGGAGATACATGACACAATTTAAATCACATTTCTCGTATGATTAAAGTTTAGAATAGGGAGATCCCATCTAAGAAAATCAATACCTGTACAGCATCAGTAAATTACTTTATCAAAGTCAAACAGATGGAGGGAAAATGATAAATTTTTACACAAATCAAACTGCGTTGGTAACAGCTTCATCCTTGAATACAGATTTCATTTGGCGAAAGTGTAGACAAATACTTTTTACACCGATTTATTTGTTCCCAACAAACTCTCTTCATGTCAGTGAATCTAAATTTAGTAAGGAATCGGGCAAAGCAAGTTACAAAATAGGCGATGAATGATCCGTTCTGGCCTTACCACGTAGAAGTAATCGAAAATATAGGTGTTACCGATTCTACAAAAAGACAATTGTTCACAATTAAAATTTATTTAAAATATCAATACTGGCACATACTGTTTCAAATTGTCGAACTGGAGGGACGTGTTACTTGTCTTGGTTCGTATCAGAAGAGCTCGTGATGTTGGCCCGGGAACAGTTCTACGTTTATCCTGTACAAAGAAAAATCAAATAAATTTGTTTGAACCGATATTCAGAAGAGCAGTTAATTTGATCATATGTATCTATTGAAAAATTATGTTGATATTTGATCATTGATTTTTTTTTGTACTCAATGTGAGACACTGCCTTTCATATGTATATTGTCGACAGTGAATCCGGATGTGCGAGCTAATTTGTCTACCGTAACTATCGTAGGCTAATTTTCCCGGAAACGGAAACCACTTGTTCCTAAGTAAAATACATTATCAGTTTGCTCGGCACCATTATTGCACCACCGAATAGTTTCTATTTACGGGGAATTATGATTAAAGTTAAGATAAGACGTCACCAAGCGAACCAAAATACTTCGTCTTAGCATCCCACGGAAGACGACGTCATCTGAAGCTCAAAAAAGGACGTCAGTGTCTTTGCAGAATAACTTGAACACGTCCCAAATAAAGGACAAATACATACTCTTAATTCTTTTTGTGCAACATAAATTGACTAAAGCTGAAGAGACTTAGGTTTATGTCCCGAACCAAACAGAGATTTGAGTAGATGTGAACATTTGGAATATAAACAAGGTCTGATTTGTCAATAACGTTTAAATACATTTGATATAATTTGGCAATTTAGGGAAGAAGATCAAGGGTGCCATTATCAAGGTAATGCAGAGCCCACGGGCTCCAAACAGTATTCCGGCAATGTCATCAGGTCCGCACAGTAACCGCGGTAATTTATATGACACGAGCACAAGGTGGTAGCCAGACGTCAATGGAATTACATGGAATGAAAATCTCACTAATCTCACCGAAAACCAGACGGTATGGCTACTAATAATGACGATACCAGAGTGTCCTATGTTTCCCATGCTCTTTAATCACGTAACTACTTTCAGGAAAGAATTCGAAATTAAAGGGCGATAACAAATGAATTCATCTATTTTTATAAGTGTTCTTTGAAATGAAAGCAGAGTATGTGGTGTTAGGAAAAACCCAATTTAGTGTAAGTTAATGCGTCTTATTTATTATTCTCTATGGTGAAAAGCTTCATCTGTGAGTTCATAAAAATTTGAGAAATAATGAAAAGAGACCAATTTATATTTTTGCAGCTACAAGGAAGGAATTTCAAGCGTTTATTAGATACTGCCTATTCTCAAAATGCCCCTGAGGTCACGTTTGAAAATGTTTCTCCCAAGCCTTGGCCTTACCATACCAGAAACAACGAACAAATGTATGTGGTTCTCATTTAATTGCTTTACTCCTGCTATTAACAGGGACACAGGTGCTGGACCAATTCCTTGAGTGGTTTTTACTTTCAGCACCAAGAGAGTTTATCACACTCTGAAGTTTAAAGAGGGTCAAAAATGGTGTTCTGTATTGCTTCAAGGATTGTTGAAATGGAGATATCTTTCTAAAAATTTTATGATAGTTATATCCAGTTTTTGTTTGGCAACCTAATTGGTCACACAAAAGATCGATAGATTTCTTCGTTTTTAGTCGCGCCGCCTCAACGAGCGGAGCGACTTATCTGGTCAGTGTGGTTATTTGTTCCAAAACCAAAATATCTTCAGATCATTCTGAGGAACTTTGACCCAGAACCACCCCCGACCAAATGAGATAACACCAGATTTGGCTTGATACAAATGGACCAAAAATTAATTTCAAATGTTTGTTCAATTTTCCCCCTTTTGTTAACAAAATGTTTTCCAACCAGAACAAAAAGTCATCCAAATTCAAAATTATTTGAACTACAAAAAAGTCCTTCTGTGGTAAACTGCACAAGGCATACCACATACAGTGTAACTTGTCATGGGGGTACCCCAGTTCTGACCAGTGGGGTACCCTAGTCCTGGCCAGGGTGTGCCATATCCCGGGGTATCCTCCAGCCTGCACAGGAGTACCCATACCCGGAAGAGACCTGGGACCAGAGACTGGGGTACTCCCTAGAAGGGACATGGGATCAGATAGTAAGATATACCCCCTCCAAAAAAGGACCTGGAACAAGAGACCAGGGAAAGAACCTGGGACTGGTGTACCGCCCCCACCCCCAGTGAACAGACAAACTGAAAATATTACCTTCCCCATTCCTTTGGGATTTGGGTGGTAAAATGCCTTGTAGGTGATTCTAAGCAACTTATGTACTATTATTACCACCCGCATATGTAGTATGACGGGAAGGTACTGTTTTCCACAGGGGGGGGGGTACTCAGGTCTGGTCCCGGTGGGG
>JBCAUG010322731.1:0-16969 GCA_038406175.1 Haplosyllis leylae | reverse complement strand
GGGGGGTACTCAGTCCCGAGGGGGTACTCAGTCCCTGGGGGGTACTCGGTCCCAGGGGGGTACTCACGCTGAGTACCCCCCCAGAAAATTTTTTTTTGAAATTTTTTTAGAAAATTTTTTTTGAAATTTTTTAAAAAAATTTTTAAAGTTTTTTTTTTAAATTCTTTTTTTGGGGACATGATTCCCTGGGGATAGGTCGGCTACGCAGCGGGCGGTATGCCTCTTGCGTTCACGCAGGAGGACTTTCTTGTTTTACCTTGTTTCTGATAATTTTCCTTTACATATTTTAGCAATTGGTTGGCGAGATTGAAAAGGCAGTGGCAAATCTTCAGAAAGAGAATGACATGGTGCATCAAACCAGAGAGAATGCATCAGATATACTCTGGAATACCGCGTCAGATAATTATAAAGTACGTGTTTTTATATTGAAGTAATGAATATTTTTATGATATTGGACAAAGCTGTTACAGGGTGGTAAATGATCACAAAATTAAGATATTCACTTGTACAGTCCTTTGTATTTAATATACCTCGTGCACAATTTAACGTCACCGTTTAAGATACGCCAAACCTAGGTACGTTGTTATCAGATAATGTCATTAATCCCAATTTGTTTCACAGAATTTTAACTGCAGTGAAGAATATGCATCTAATAATAAACCGGTAACATTAGTTCATACATATGTGTACCATTTCAAAACTGAAATTGCTTTTGGTACACAGGATACTGGGCTTTAAATATGCATGGCTTTAATCAGTTCAAAGTATGTACATGTGAGTTAGAGGTAGAAGTAAATATGGTTAAACATCATAGATTCCCAATAATAGTTGTTCACAAAATAAACCTGCATGGAGTACCTGGTCGAGGTAACAATCCTATCGCTGTGCAGTGTGCCGTGCGTTGCCTGGAGCCAACGGGCAAGTGCTTTATGTACATCTATTACAACATTCTCTTGCTAGAGATGCATTCTTCCGTCACTTCACAATTCAAAAAACTTCACTGAAAAATTCCACCGAAAATGCATCTCGATGCAAGTATCAATGAATTGTTGTGTAAAGACATTGGTGCTTCAATTCAAAACAGATATAGCAAATGCAAATGCTACAAAGAAATGAAATTCTTGGAATTCGTCTTGAACATTTTTGCAAGAGTTTCATCATCTCCAGAATTTTTTAGAATAATATAGTAATGAAACTTTCAGACATAATTGTCAGTAAAAGTTTGTCACAAAATAAAATGCAGCTTATTTATTATCCAGGAATGTGTTGGCTTAAGAGGGGAATTGATTGAAATAAGTGAGCAGTTAATGGTTAAAGGCGGATTGTTAGAACAAAACATCCCTTCGGTGAAGCCTCTGCTGGAATCAGCACAAGATCACGCAGAGGATCTGAGGAGGCAAGCGGAAAGACTTGACAAGTAAGTGGCATTTTTATGAAAAGTTTGGCACAGTATTGACAGCATTCACAAAGTAGTGAATTAAAAATACGAGAATATTCTTGTTGTTTTAGGCAGTTTAATGCAACAAGAATAGTTGCTGAAGATGTTCTAAAGGCCGCAAACGTGTACGAAAACATCAAGGATGCTGTGCATGAAGCTGAGCAGGCCGCTGAGGATTCCTACACCACCATTGATGAAGCTATTGCTGATGTAATACCTTGCTTGAATAGTCTTTTGCGGTTCCAGATTTGTAATTTATTTGTAGTTGTTTTTTTCTTTCATTTATTACAATTTTTAAACATGTGTCCCTTTGGTGTAGGTGATGAATACTCCTGAAGGTGACCTGAGGGACTGGGTCGCTCGATCCCTGGAAGAGAGCAAGAGGCTCAGAAAGGAAGCTGCAAAAATACCCAAAGGTATTTACTGCTTATTGACAAAAGTGTTTTCATTATTAAGATATTTAAACTTTTTAAAATGTGTCTTGTTTTAATTCTTTTGCTTTTCAGATTTAATAGAGCGGTTAACAATGGCGGAAAATAATCAAACTAATACTGCCATTGACAATAGAAAGATTGAAGCCAAGTTGGATCACATGAAGAAACAAATGGATAACTTTACGCAATTAGGTCAAATATTTCAATGAAATTTTACGCAATTAGGTCAAATATTTCAATGAAATTTCTTCTTAACTGTGTTTGAAATGGTTTAATATAACGGAGTGGAAAAGGAAAAACTCTTCCTGTTCCAGGTCTTAGTAGGGAGGTCCGAGTCATTACATACCGGTCCACAGAGACATTTGCAAAGGCTGAGAGAACGAAGGCTAAAGTGGAGGAAACTGTGCGACTTCTCGAAGAGGAGCAAGTTCCCAGGGTGGAGGAACTTAAAAGACTGTCGAACGAGGAGATCAGGAAGGCCAACGTCTCTGGTGATACAAAACAGTTCCTCTGGTTTTAGAAAGAGTTCGAAATCAACATTGGAGATATAATTTTAAATGATGCTGAAATATCATGAACTGATACTTACATATGTTACAGTGAATGAAGCAAAGGCACAGTTCAAGAAAGTTCTCAATGGGACAGATGTTGTAAATGGACATAGAATGAGAATTGAGCATCTGCAGGAGGAGATGGCGCTAAACTTAAAGGAACTGAAGGAAAAAATTAGGATTGCCCGAGAGGAAGCAAATAACGTAAGATACTGGCAACTAAGCTACATTTCTAAATAAACTAGACGCAGTAAATTGAAGATTATTATCTTTTATGTATATTTAACTTGACGGTGCTGCTGCTGTCTTTGAGAAAACAGTTTGAGCTATGTGTTTTGTTATGTTTTAATGATAAGTGTTGCTGATATATTTTAGATCAAGATAGCCATCAAATCACAAGGTGATTGTGTAAGAAGGTACGAGCCAAAAATTGAGCCAAGTAGCAGTAACAAGATAATACTGCATTTCTCCACAAATGATACCGATACTGACATGTTGCTCTTCCATCTAGGAAAGGAAGATAACCAGGTGAAAATGCGGATTTCCAAAATAAATGAAAAATAGTTGAATAAAAGTACTTGGAAAAAGGGAAATATATAAATAATCTACACTTTAGAATGAGTTCTTGACACTTGAACTGGTATCTCGGCGGGTGCGGTTTTCGTGGAACGTGGGAGGAGGTGTTGCATATGTGGAGCACAGCTTACTTATTGAGCCTGCATCAAGACGCAATGATGCCAAATCTAAATGGTACAGAGTTTATGCCCAAAGGTAAATACGACACGAGATGACATTGTTCATCAAGAAAAGACGTTACAAATTATCATGACAAATACATGTAATCTAGCGTATCTTAGTGGACGCAGCAAATAACGCCAGTGTCTATGCTTCGTTTATTATGTTCTAATGGTATGTTCACACAGAGCGATTCTGACAACAGGACCAATATATTGTGCAGGTCATTGTTCCTGTCCCTGTCCTGATGCAGTGTGAACGCTTTTGTGTAATTTGAACACATTGGTCGCATGTCCGATGCCGCACGTTATATATCATGACTGTAATGAAGTTTCATTTTCCTTCTGTAGTCGCCGTACAGATGTTGCGAATATGATGAAAAATATAACAACAATCTTGAGCCATAATCTGATTAAATAAGGTTTATCTGGCAACAAGATTAGATATCATCTCTTGCCCAATGTCTTTTTCTAAAGAATCTCCAACATCGGGAAACTCAGTGTACAACAGCTGTCTTCACCGGAACCTTCAGATCCACTGTTAACCCAGGACGCAGCTCAGCCAGGGAACTCAAGATTGGATCTGAACAGTTCAGCTGATCTTTATATCGGTGGAGTTCCTGATGGCTACACGGTAAGATTTAGTCGTTTCTAATGAGATTTTTATTTAATAATTGTGATGTCCGCAAATGTGATTGAAAAAATAATTTGCTTCTCTTACAGTTGCAAAGAGGTGTGGCCACTAACATGTTCAAAGGATGTATAGGAGAAGTATACCTAGACAATAACCACGTTGGAATGTACAACTTCAGGGACTTGCAGGGAACTTGTACTGCATGTGGTAATGTGTAAGTATTTTTCTTCCAATTAAAATGGCAAAACTTCTGATAGAATTAAAACATTTGACAGCAAAGGGAACCAGGCATCACAATATAAAATTACTTTTAGTGTATCTTCATTAAGTTGCCTTGTTGAAGTATTTTAAATGTGAAGCGTGCCTTGATGATTCCAGGCCAAAAAAACAAGAATTTGTGAGTGGTCCACTTTATGATGGTGCTGGTGAAGAGAGGTATATAAGTTGGGACCAACAATCAAGAGCTTACTTCACACATCTTTTGATCAAAATAGATGAAATTTTGGTCAGCAAATACTGGCCAGACCTTCAAATGCATGCTATGCTTTTTGCTGAGGGTCTTATTGCTTCAATTTCATCTATTGTATTTTGGACAATATACTTCATCCTGAAAAACTGGTTTTCTCCTGTGGTGTAAAGCAGTCTTATTTCTTGTCACTTCTGTGATTACTGAGCTCTCGTACCCCATTTGTAGTTTTTATGGTCCTTTATCATTTGGTATAATTGGGAGCACTTGCAAATACTTCTATAAAAGACAAATTTTAGTCGCGCTGCCTCAGTGAGCGGAGCGACTTATCTGGTCACCATAGTGTCTGTTGCTTGCTTGCTTATGACCATATACAGACTCCCTTAACACAAATTCAGACTGAAATTTTTTTCTTGGGACCACCCAACTGCCCACCCACCGAAAATGAGATAACACTGGATTTGACTTGATACAAGTTCAGAACAAATTTTTTTTGGGCTCACATACCCACCCAAAATGAGATAAGACCAGATTTGGCTTGATACAAAATACAGATTCAGACTGAAAACACTTTGAAACGATACCAAGTACAAACAAACTCATGCGGTGTGACACAGTGCTAGTCCGCGTTTTTGTTGAACAAATATTTCTTATACCTGGTCAGGGTTCCCACATTTCCTGGAAAACCTGGAAAAATGAGAGTACACCTGGAAAACTCATGGAATTTTGCGAAAAATAATAAAAACCCTGGAAAAATTACATAAAACCTGGAAAAAAGTGGTTAGCAACTGTAATTAGAGTTCCAAGTAGTCCCAAAATTTTAAGTTTTTTGTGCAGAAAATTGTTTTTAGGAATAAAATTTAAAGGATAGGTTTTATTTTTGGATACTGTAGGAATGGTACATTTATTTTTGGATGAAGCTTTATGTAAGCATTTATCCAAAAGTAATTAGAGGCCTAAATATCATTGGGAATATACCTGGAATTTTCTTGAAAAAACCTGGAAAAAGCATGGAAATATCATGGAATTTTATCAGTCCGGAAATGTGGGAACCCTGCTGCGGAAAACTGTTACCTTTGCTTGCAAATGTATTCAGTTAAAGGTTCTAAATATTTTTGGTTGTCATGTTTATTATCTTTAAACTCACTAATTGGTAATTTGGTTTGGATAAGGAAATAGTGCATCTTTTTACTGATGTAGTTTCGGTGAGTTTTAGCGTACTGAGTATCTTTGAATTACAAAACGTTTCATACATTCTTTGCAGCCCAGTTACTGACATGTTGTCTGATACATCATACTACCAGTTGGATGGAACTGGATTTGTAGAGATGCCTCAAGTCAGGCGACACAGTGATCGCAAAATATCTGTTGTGCTAAAATTCAAAACCTTTTGGACAGATGCATTGCTGTTCTTTAGTGAAAATGAAAATCAGGTAACAAAATCACGATTTTCAAAAAAGAAAGAAAGAAGAACAGTGTCATTTTCAGAATATCTTACAACAAAAATTGGATTTGACCTTTTTAGATCCATATACAGACAAGTGACTGCGTATTTTCTTTGGCATCTTTTAGGGTGATTTTGTGTCCATAGAACTGAGACAGGGAATGGTCAGATTTCAGTATTCAACAGGACATGGTGAAAGACATACACTGGAAACAAAAAATAAATACAACACCAACGAGTGGGTCAGTGTGAGTGCCACTTGGTCAAGAAGTGATGGTGAGACACATGATTTGAGTTCACCGAAATTAAAAAAAACGTGCCTCATGAAAACCATTCAGCAATGCATATTGTATATTGTTTTATAATCACAGGAAAAGGTTTTCTGCAAGTGGACGAGGAGACAGTGGTACAGCGATATGAAATGAATAATAACGGATACATGGATCTTCAACAGAGCCCACTTTACTTCGTAGGTGTACCGGCATACATCGATACAAGAAAGTAAGTACCAAGGAGTACTTTTCACTTTCTGGAAAACAGACGAGTGGTATTTGAATCTTTCAGGGTGCAAGGAGGATTGCCATGTTTTTCTAAATTACGTTTTATCATTATTATCCTTTAAAATTTGGTTTAGGTACAATGTCACAGACACAAGTTTCCTAGGATGTATGCAGGAGGTGCAAGTTACTAGTCGAGGTACATTCACACAGAACTTCATGGAAGGATCTTACGTTGGAATGAAACCTGGATGCCAAACAGATGTATGTTATTTCTTAGTGTTTGCTACAAAGAATTCGTACAGATGAAAGAGAGCATTTGAGCCTTTTTATTACGCTATCTGGATCATTTCAATAATCTATCTTTTGCAGACTGCTCAGACAATTGGCTTCATTGGTGATGGGTATGTGGAGTTACCCAGTCTTGATTTGGGACGGAGTGGTGACCTGTCCTTCAGTTTCCGTACCCGGCAGGAAGATGCCCTGTTGGTGCTTGCAAAGGGAACGGCACCGCAGGTAGCCGATACTGTATGTGTTACACTCTGCTTCCTCATTTCTTACTACTGTGCGTCATATGTTTTGGTATCCTTACCACTTGAACCCATCCATGTATTTTCCACATTCGCACTGTAAATATTATCGAGTCAGTAGATACGTGGGTGTTTATTTTTAAAACCTTATGTATTAGGTGTTTTCCATGTCTGAAGTATGTCACATGGGAAGTGGCAATAAAAGAGCCTTCATGATGATATTGTGATACTTTAGTGCTTGTAAATATGTATTATTTGTTACTTGCATGTTACTGTGATTGTAAGGTACTCCAGTTAGCACTGGATATTTTCGTTCACCAGACACAGGGAAAGTAATCTCCACTTCTGTTGGCCTTTTACCTGACCAAGACAGTATCCATGATAGATGTACACTTCTATTTCAGTTTGATTCTGTCCGACTAGCTTTGTTTCTGGATTACATCCTGCTAATATTAAGTACTTACATAGATACTTTTGCAGAGGGCTGCTGGTTTGGTTGCACACAATCACGATTTGAGTGCCGACACATTCTTTCCTCCTTCCAGCAGTTTCATACTTTCTGTAGCTGTACGCCAGGGAAGCGTTTTTTTCTACAAAATTTGGAAATTTTAGCAATGTTTTTTTTTGTATCAGAACTGCAAAGACTTACTACAGGATTAACTAAACCGTAGCAAAAGGGCAGGATTTATTCCTCAGGAGTGTGATTTTACCAAGAAAAGACAAGACCTCAAATGAAATGAAATTGGTTTATTTCAAATCTACTCAAAACTTGGAAATTGAAGAACTCTCGAGGTAATTGCACCCCAAAACATAAAAATAGCTATTTGCATAAAACAGAGTGTCTCATTGCTCAAATATATATTAAAATATATCAACCAGGTTAACCACTTCACACCTGACCTAGGTGTAATTATCACTGTATAAAACAGTAAATATCACTGTAAAACAGTCATCTCCAACTTTTTTGCACAACCCATTGCCACTTAGTGGTTTGAATAACGAACAATTAATATTTAGTGATTTAAACCATTATCCCAAGCAGAAAATTAGGAGATCCAAAGTTATTAACAATAAATAGTAATAATTTAAAATGTCAGCGGAAAGTCTTCGGTCGCAGTAGAATAAATCTAGATGGCATTGGTGTCCAAGGTTTACGCCAATGAAATCGATTATCCTGGCGTCTGCGCTTAAAGAAATCCAACATTTCTTCTCTGTAATCTTCTCTGTCTTCGCAAAATGGTCTCTTTACCAAACCTTGTCTTATTGTGTCTTCATTTTTCGGTTTCAGAGCCCGAAAATTAGATCTTAGAATGAAATCCTCATGCTTTTTAACATTAAAACGAAATGAGGCATCCATTGCCTTCCAGTAAGCCAGCAAACCTGCCTTGGTAAATCTGTTGTTTATCACAAGATTTTCATCCTTTTGATCCCAGAAATCTCTGAGTTTTAATACTCTCATGGGCTGGTATTCTTTACATGTAGCTTGAATGCACTGGTTACATGCATCTCTTTCCTGACGATCACAATAATCAAATCCTTCATGATTGGCTACTTCAACCCAGTAAATTTGTGTGTCAAGTCGGTTTGCATTTCGTGATGAGTTTGTCTTTACGCATTTTTATGCACTCATCAGCAAATTGACTGAGGTGTTCGATCCAAGGCCCCAATAATGAAGCTATAGAATGCTGCTGCTTAAAGTTCAGATATTCAATGAGATCATCATCCAGAAAGATTATGATATAATCCGGCAGATAAAACTGTGTTCAATGCATGTACCAGAGAATTTTCGATCTGACTCAGAGCATTTACATTCTTATCACTGTACCTGCTGCTTCCATATGTAGTAGTTTTGAAGTTAGTTTTCAGGTAGAAGTCAGGATTAGCCTTCTTGAAATTTTTTCTATAGGTCTCTGCTATGAAATTGTCACCCAGTATCCATGCCTTAATAGATGCCTTTCATGTCCTCTGCAAATATACACAGTTTCCACATAATAAAGACATTATAATGATTGCTTATCATTTATGGTAGAATGTGCAGGCATCATGCCTGTGGTGCTGTTTATCATGGTTATGAACTTGTCGAAACAGAAAAATAATCATGGTATCATGTTCATTTCACCGAGAACAATCGTTTCCGTTTCACAGCAAAAAGCTGACATCTCATTAGTTGACTCTGCCCACTGCGTTCCAATTTGCCTAACTTTCTAAATTCCAATCGCCTAACTATACATTGTGTGTACCATGGCTTTGCGGATGAACATGATAAATGCTCCACGTTATTCGCTTGTCTGTAGGCAATTACACGAACAAACCAGTGAGTTGGCGAATTTACTAGTTTCTTATGTATTTATAGACTGTGTTGGACCTCCACCTGCCCATTCTCTTAACTTCCTCAAGACTGTACTGATATTTAATCAAATCAGTTGTTCTTCCAACCCTCAAACTATGCATCCCATACATAGATGCATTTAATCCTAAGGCTGTTAGACATGCCTTTAAAATGTCCCTTGCATGAGTAGAAGTTACAGGAGTACCATCAGTAAAAATGAAGAACTGTTCATCATTATCAATCCAGCCACCCCTTTTCAACATATAGTCATTGACCGGTTTGAATGGGCAAAAATTCCTAGTTACATATGATCCAGATCTTTCTAACAAATTAGAAGTGATTTTTATTTTCTGTGGCTTCATGCCTTTTGTATGAGTCTTGGATGAATATAAAATGATGATTAACTTATCCTTATTTAGAGCAGGGTGGATGTCCTTTGCTTCAACTACATGGTCACTTAAAGTGACTTCACCTACCCTCATCATACCATAATATGACAGTGCAAATAAAGCCTTATACATAGACTGTAAGTATAGTTGACCAGCATCTAAAAACATTCTCTGGATCTCAAATAGAATAATCTCAAGGAGACTGCACTGAATTTGTAATCTTGTGAAGACTTTGTCATTGATCAGCCTACATGCTTTTGTTAGAGAGCCAAGTAAAACTTTCTGGTCATCCCAATTATATCCATCATCTACTAGCATTCTCTTTATTGCAGACACATATGACTTAATGGTTGAGGACTTCATTCCCTGATCAATCTTGAATCCTATGAACAGTGTAACCCTGTCTTCCCAATTGTTTGGTTTAACATCCAAGTTAATGACAAATCTATTGAATTGTCTCCATATCCTCAAGTAGTTTTGAGATGTAGAGCTCCTATTGGACTGTCCCACCAGTCTGTCTATGATTAATTGGATGTGCCTTGTAGATATATTTGAAGAGTTTGAAGAAGAACAAGTCTTGGATATCTTCCTTTCCATACCTATATAGAAGAGATAATTGAGATATTGCTTAATTTTTTATCCAGAGCTTAGTAATGGGCCATATATCTTCTGCGAGAAGTAGGATGGATGCAGAATCCATATTAGGTCCCAGTTCCCTGAATCTTACAAAGTCAAGTCTTGAGATAGCATCTGCTATACCATTGTCACCAGTTGACACCCATTCTGCTTTTACTTGTACATTATGTCTCAAGCATTCAAGGACAATTATCCTAATCAAAACCATACAGTTTCTGCATCCTGATGTGCACTTGTTAATCATCTTGCATACACTGTCATTGTCACAATGAAGGAGAATCCTAGCATTTTTGAAATTCTTGATCCAAATCATAATGGCTACTGTGACAGCATAGAGCTCCAAGTATTCAATACTAGGCTTTTCAGATTCCATCCACTTCTTGTCCCAAGGTAGGCCAGTCCATTGTGTACCACAATAAGTACCAAATCCTTTCACTAGACTACCAGATGCATCAGAGTACATGCTGATGTCTTTAGCAGTCTGTTCAAAACAATTCATGAATGACCTAGAGTATACTAGAGGATCCAGCAAGAATCTTTGCCAAATCTCCAAATCTAGTCTGCATTCAGCAGTGATTCTAATATGATGGTGAGGTAAGAGTTTATCATTAGCCCCAAGACTATATAACCTTCTTACAAAAGTTCTACCAGGTACAATACATTTGCATAGAAAATTTAGAAAACCAGTAAGTTGCTGGAGTTCATGCAATGTCATCTTCTTATTCCTCTTAGTCAAGAAGTGACCAATTAGTTCTTTTGCCCTCTCTAATTTATCCAAGGGTATGCAGATCTTCTCATTGACTGTGTCAATTAGCAGTCCTAAGAAAGTTAGTAGTTGTGTTCCCCAAAATGTTTTCTCCAGTGACACTGGGAAGTAGATTTTCTTGCAGATATCCAAGAATATCTTAACTTGGTTGTCACACCTCACTTTATTGATGGCAGCAAAAAAGAAATCGTCCAAGTAGTTGACCAAAGGTTTGCAAGTCCTGAATTTCACCAAAAATTCCACAGAATTTGAAAATTCTTGAAAGATTGCACAACTTATTGATGCCCCAAAGGGCATACACTTGTCAACAAAGTAGAATGTTTTTCCTGTAATTGGATGGGTAGCCTTCAGGATAAAGTAACACCATAATTTCTTATCCATGGGTACATTTCTGAAAGCCATAGACATATCAGATTTTGCACAATAGCATGACTTGCCTTCATTAGCACACATCTCTACTGCATCCATGAAATCTGGGTATTGCACTGAACACAGTTCTTCAGGTATGTTTGCATTCACAGATTCACTCTTTTTACCCTTTGGGTATGATAGGTGGAAAATCAATCTTGTCTTCTTTCCCTTATCCTTAGGGACTAATCCAATTGGGGACTGAATATAATACTTATATGGTATCCTTTCATAAGGACCTGCATATCTCTTGGCTTTTACTTCAGTCATGACTTTGTTCCACAGTTCTGTTGTAGACCCCACCTTCAGTTCAAGATTGGGTGCCATTCTCCTGACCTTTCTTTGGCCGCTATACTTTAATGAAAATCCTTTGGTAAACCCCTCTACCAAGAATTTTATCTTCTCTGGATTATATTCAGCCTCAACCAAGAGCCTTTCATAACTCTTGACATTCACTGGAGTCACTATTGTTTCCAAGTCCAAATTTTTATATTCCATCACCTCTACCAGAAGATTATGTATAAAATATGTATACTAACATCAATAAGACATAGATAGAATGTATAAGCCAATAAACATATCAAATGAAACTCGCAAGTGATCAAAGGGATTATATAATGTTTGAGGTTCCGATCCTGTTGGTCTTTATCGAGATTTACCTCTCTTGCTATTACCATTCCCTCGCGAACTATGAGTATCTTTTTTGTCTAATTTTTCACAGTTAACCACTCCGTGAGATGGAGAGTCACAGTATGAACATCTTTCGATGAATTTACATCTTTTTCTGAATCAACATTTTGCTCCCTTATTAAAGCTCCAACAATAGTCAATTTTCCTTTTATTTGACTGATTGAAGTTACTCATGTTATTATTTCCCATTGGAAATGATTGCTGGCCATTCCCGAAACTGCGTCTCGTCTGATTATTGGCAATAGGTGTGGTCATTGACAGATTCCACATCTGATTATAAGTTACTGCCCAACTTCGGTTAGGGTTGAACTCCATCAACTGTCTGAAAACCATGTCATAGTTGTAGATGTTGTCCCAACTGCATGACAACGATGCAGTATTGATGACAGACACATATTGCCAAATCTCTCTGGCTCTACTGGAATTTTTGGTACAGTAAATGGTTGCATACATCCTGAAAGCTTGCTCCCATCGTCTGAAGCAATTAATTCTAGATGTAGTCTTAGCAGGGACTAAATATGTATTCCCTTCACTCTGAACCCATTCTAATTTTGTTTCATGTGAAATAGTGGTTCTGCTCCCTGGGAACATATTATCTTTAGGCAGGAGTTTATCGAGATCTATGTAATCCCCCTTTTCGATTTTATTCTTCAAATTGCCATCAATGTGGCAAGTAAGATGAAAGAAATCATCATCTGTCAATCCACCTCCGCTGCCAATACATCTTTGTTGGTCTTGACTAGAACATATATCTATTTCCTCATTTTCAGAGTTACTGTGACTACCCATCTCATTTAAATGTCTAGCTATTGGTAGTATGAAAGCATTACCTGGCGGGTTTTCCACAGAAGCACGAAACTTCTCAGTTTCCAAAATAGTTTGCTCCATCTTGTTTTTTGCTTCCTCCAAACCAGGTGCTGTAATTCTGGATCGCACAATTCCTCCTTCCCTATTTGGCTGCTCGACTGTGGCCACTGCTTCATGTTCCAGTCTGATCTGGTCTACAAAATCAGAAATCTTATTAATCATTTGTTCATTGTTTTTATCAATACTTTTCCCAGTGTTCGTTACATTTTTCTGTTGCAACTGTTGAACCTCTTCATTCTCTGTTTGTGCCAGCATTTGACTTTCGTTTGTAGATATGCTTTCTTTTTCTTTATGATTAGCTTCATTTAAAAGCACTTGTATGTCTGCGTCTAATCTGTCTTTATTCAATGCCCTATTCACGGCTGGAGCATAAATTGTAGTATCAGATGGTGATTTAACAATGATACCTGTTTTCTTCTTTGCTGCCTCCGAAACTGGGGTTCTTCATGTCAACAATTCTGAGCTACTTGTCTCTCCAGTCTTCTTTGCTGATTGCAATCTTTCGTCTAGCATTCGATTGAAAAGTTTTTTCAAATGAGGATTGTTCATAATAAGCTGTTCATCATTCAGGCTTGATGAGGTACCTCCTAATCCTATTACTCCTGATTTGTGATCTTGTTCATGGACTTGCTCCTGTATAGGAGTTACCACTCTCTCATCTTTATCATGATTTTCTTCGTCCATACTTTCAACTTCTTCTCCATCAACATCATCATCATAGTCCAATTCCTCCTCCTCATCTGAGTTCACCATTACCTGAATGCCATCAAACAAATTTTTAGTTTCAACCTTAGATGTACAATTATTAAGAGCTTTATTACTCTTTCCACAATTCTTTTCAATCGATTTGCCTAACTTGTCATTCGCCGACATTTTGGATTTGGTTTGGTCTAGATCAACATTTGCATTATTATTCACTCCTTTACCAGGTAGTTTCTGTGCAACTGATGCTTTCTTTTCTTTATTATCATCTACCTCATATACAAAGTCAATTTTTCTTTTGGCTTTTACTGTTCTCTCTGAACATCGCTTTTTAGATAACCCTTGGTTACTTTGTTTACTTTGTCTCATGGCGACCATCTTTTCTTGGTCAGAAGATTTATGCATATCACTTTTCCTCAAATTTTTACCACCTGCCGTAGGTGCCACCTCTTCATTTCTATTTCTTTTTAGTCCTTTCGACATTATGCATTCAATTCACTCAATATCTTTAGACTTCGTTGTCTTTTTCCTACATTAATTTCGTTATTAATGTGAAACTGTCAGATTCATGTTATCTCCTTAGATTTGAAATAAACAGAATGCCAAAATTACGTCATGAATGCACCAACGTCATTTTAGGGGAGTTCACGTGGGATTTACCGCCACTACAAAGGAGCCATTTCGGTCTTGTGCATTTCGGCAGTAAAACACATTTTACTATCTTAAAATGATGCTTTACGTCAGAGAACTTTGATGACAACTCCCGAGTACTGCACATGGAAAGTGATGAAAATTGAAAACTGATATCATCTTTACCGCCCGCGTACTTAGTACGATGGCAAGGTACTGTTTTCACAGATGTCTGTCTGTCCACGGGGGTGGGGGGGTACTCAGCTGACTTGCATGTAGGGGGGGTACTCAGCTGACTGCTTGTACCGGGGAATGGGGGGTACTCCAGCCAGGGGTGTACTCAGCCCAAGGTACACCCCCCCCCCCCCCAGGATAGGGCAGCAGAAGAAGCAATTGCTACGCAGCCGGCAGTATGCCTCTTGTGTTCACGAAGGAGGACTTTCTTGTTTTAGTTCTAATAGCGTTTTGTTTGTAGGAATCACTATTGATGAAGCTCAAAAGCGGTGGTGGTTAGGGTGCTGGTAAAGATAGCCTATAAATCAATTAATACTACCTTTTAATTTATTCAGACTTTCTACTCGGTGTCACTGTTTGAAGGACGCGTGGAAGCATGGTTCAACGCTGGTTCCGGATTGTTCACAATTTCATCCGTTGATAAGTTCAATGATGGAGAACTTCACAGTGTCAACATTATCAAAACGAACAGAGTGTAAGTGATGGCGTTGCATTCTACTTTCGTATTTGCAGCTGAATTTTTCGTTTTTATTCGACAGTATCAAATTAGACAGTATCAAATGACAATATTTGGGAGCCTAAGGGCTTTGCTACCTTTAGCCTATTCTCACCCACCTTCTTCTGGGTTTCGGAAGGAGAACCCACCCCTTCCCCCTGTGAAGAGACAGACAAGCACGACTGAAAACATTACCTTCCATCGTACTACGTAGGTGGTCGGTAAAATGCCACATTAACCTGAGAGGAGTCTTGCTTGTTTTAAAGTAGCAGAGGAGAAAGCACATCTCGGATGACTGTTTAGGTGAAATAGGACTTAAGGTGCATGAGCTTTTTTGTCGTTCAAAAAGTTCAGTGACAGATACTGAGTAAATACAATTGTCTTTAATTTTAGTATCGAGTTGTACATAGATGATGAACGAAAAGGCAGCACGACGATATCTTTGAGTAGTTTTTCAAGAATTGAAGGAATGCTCGGCAGTCAGGGTGGGCTATACGTCGGCGGCGTTCCTTCTGGTTTGGACGTGAGGAACATGGCTGCTTCACTGTTCTCTCTTAAAGGATGCCTGTCGGATCTCATAGTTAATTCTAAGTATGTTCTTCTTTTTTTACATGACGAACGTGATTCATCGTTTGATAATTAAACATATAATGAATGTTCAACTTAATAATCTTTCAATCTTCTGTTATAACAAGAACGTCCTCCTGCGTCAACGCAAGAGGCATACCGCCTGCGCCGTATATCCGTCCTGGTCCTGTGCAGTGGTGGGGGTACCCCTGTCCTGGCCGGAGTTAGGGAAGGGGGTGGGGTACCCCTATCCTGGCTGGGGGGGGGGTACCCCAAGGTGCTATCCAGGCTTTCCCCCCAGAAAGCACCTGAGAGAATGGGTACCCCTCCCCACCCCCAGAAAGGACCTGCGACCACAGACTGGGGTAACCCCCCCCCCCCCCCCCACGAACTGACAAACAAACTGAAAACATTACCTTCCACATCCTTTGGATGCGGGCGGTAATTAGCCTATTATTTCGTCTGTATAGCAATCGTAGTAATTTACATGAATGTTATGAACTGCTCGAAGGGCTGATATATGACATATTTTATGTTTATTTTCAGATTACAAGGACTGGACACACCTGTGGCGTACAAGACGGCGGATATAGGTCGCTGTGTTGAAGATTACTACAGTAGTGGTAAAAGTGAAGAGATGACTAGTACAACAGAAGTGCCGAGTTTTACTATAACTGTTACACGTCCAGAAAGTTCATCTGCTGGAGTGACTGAAGAACCAGAATTCACGACTGTACCTGGTCCCACAGAGGTATACGCGTAATGTAACATTCACATCTTGCAAAAATAACATCGTAAATCCGTAAAATATTTTTCTGTTAAAACACTAAAAATAGTGAAATATATTTGTGTTTTAGTTACCGACGTCTTGTGCTGTGGAGGGAGCTTTTGGCTACATTTCTGATGCCGTTGCCTTTGGTGACGTTATAAGCAGCCACGCGGAAATCATTGTCAAGAAACGAGAAGTGAACAGAGAGTAAAAATTATTGACTTATTCCGGCGGACATTCCCTCTATGTTCTAGGTTTTGAAGTGGATCCTTGTTCCTCGAGGGGTTGAGATTTTCAGGAGAAAAAAATTAGCGGAAACATTCTCAACGGTTTAATCGAATATGTTTTTACATTCATGTAAATATTTACATTCTGAAAACACATTCGATTAAACTGCTGAGTATGTTTTTGACCCCAGTAGCGGCTTGGACATACTGAACTGACCGAGATATCGGAAACAAATGGCTCGGTAACCCATTTAAAAATCGGTCAGTTCCGTGTGGACACTTCTGCATATTTCTATGTAAACCAAATTTATTGGAAACACAAGAAAGTCCTCCTGCGTGAACGCAAATTTAAAAAAAAAAAAAAAAATTTAAAAATTTTCGGGGGTGGTACCCCCCGGCCAGGACTGGGTACCCCCCAGCCAGGACTGGGTACCCCCGCCCCCCTGGCCAGGACTGGGTACCCGCCCTCCCCCTGCACCCCCCCAGCCAGGACTGGGTACCCCCCGGCACAGACTGGGTGTGCCCCCCCAG